>CP137672.1:5306888-5353739 GCA_037976565.1 Mesocentrotus franciscanus
AAGAGAGAGGACGACTCATCGAATTGCTATTACAGCCTATGTTATACGTTTCACTGTTTCATGAAATTATGGAACTTTCAAATTATATAACTTTCCCATTTGTCATCCAATTTCGATGAAACTTTTGCTGTTTTGTTTGTTTCATTTTTCTCTGTTAATTCAAATCAACTTGCAAATGGGCCGGACGTGCCCTTAACTGCATGATCCGACATTTATTCGCAATATTCCTAGAGTATGAAGCTGGACAAGGAGGTTGAATTCTTCGTTCATCAAATGATCCGTTTTAGCCCTATCAGCCGAAAGATCATCAAAATAATGGTACGGCACATCCGACATCGTGTCTCCATATCGCGCAGAAAAAGGCCAGAAGCCGTAGAGTTGGACTTCATCACAAAGCTGAATGGCTGTTGTTACCAAATAGAAACCTGCAGATAATGAGAAATTCAAACAAAAATAGGCAATGCTTAAAAAAGAAGAAACCAGGGTCAAGTAACACCATTACAGTAGCGAACGCAGGATTTTTTCAAGGGGTGGGAGAGCACATTTTTATTTTTTTTTTTTTGGGGGGGTCCAGTTTTTGAGGAAAATTTTCGCAACGACTCAGCCGGCTGCTGAATAAGCGGGGTAGGGCACTTTGGAAAATTACGTCGTCAGATATTTCCTTCAGTGGCTTTGGATTTTTTCTTTTTACACAAATTTGAGGGGGGTTTAACCCCAACCCCTGCGTACGCGCCTGCATCAGTAATTATATTTTGGAGAAGTTGATCAGCGGTGAATAGTGCTATTGGTGGCTTGTGCAGCCACTTGTGGTGTATGCCACCTAGAAAGAAATTCACGATCAGCATGGATGTAAGTAATACCACGTTTCTCATAAAGTTTTAATATTTACTAAAACTATGTTCACGAAGTGATTGTCTTTATTCTTGACAGATAAAGTTCAATAACATCTTGGCATTTTTATTGATCAAACTCTATGACTCTTTAGAATGATCAATAAAGTTATGAGAAAAAAAATGATCTATCGAAAATAAACCACATTGTCACAGTCATCATATGAAAAGAGGTAAGAAAAAAATAAAATCTAACATTATGGGCAACCGTGTATAAGCGCTTAATTTCATCGGGGGATTTCATCACCGACAAAATATCGACGCTTTTCTCACGGTGACAGCTATTGCTGATGCAGCAATTAAAATATGTGTTAAACCTACAAAGTTACCATCTCGCCAACGGGATGGTTGACAGATTATTCGGGGCTTCAGGATTCACGAGGGGACGCTATACAATTACTGTGTACAGAAACTATGCTGAAATAGAAAGGATGTGTTGAACTTGTGAAAAGAAATAGGGGTGGACCAAAATAACGTATAATTTGCTGAATCAAATCCTTGTCAGTCAGAGTGCGTAAAAGAAGGTCTTCGAACTAAGAGACTATGCAGAATGCACGGTCTGCTGCACCCCATAGGCCCTGTACTATAGTTTGTACAGCCAGAGACAGACAGAGCAAGGCTCGGTTCAAGACTTTGTGGAATTGTGTTACAGTATCTAATTAGCGTGAGCACCTGCAGGCTAATGAGAACACTATATAAAGGAAATGCTTGACATCCTTCCTCCTTTGGACTGATCCATCTAGTTTGTTTGTTTGATTGAAATTTATTTCTGCGTTAAAGAGAAGGTTGAGTTCTGGGAAGAGGTGAAAAATAATTTGTCAGCGTTATCACTGTTATTATGCAAGTGTGGAAGAACATCAGATAAAAAATGTTCCCTGAAAAGCATGGCTCTTCAAATGCCTTAATATTCTAAATATGGCATGTAACAGCATAAAAATCGGGACGGATTTTTATGCCACATGTTTGAGTAGTCCCATATACATCTTTCTGTGTACAGTGCTTGTAACTATACCAAGACTGGGACAAATTTCTTATCATTTTGATGATTCCAGAACCTTGCAGTACACACCAATACTGATGTGCTAGATGATCAACCTTTTCTGATCGATTCCACACCGTTTCTTTCACAGTACAATCGCATGAGCAGACCTCAACTTCATCTTTAAATAACGTAATTCATCATAATCTAATATTACAGAAAAATATATAGACATATTTTTTGAGACAATAAAAGAAAATACTTTTAAATAATAAAAGAAAATACACATAGGGGGAATTAACAATTTACAATGAACATTATTTGTGAACCCAGGAGACCGCCATCATGAACGAGTTGTTTGATGTCGATGGTGGCCTAGTTCCACCTTGGACTTTCCAAGGCTATATCATCCTTAGTTAGACCAGTATCCTCTTCCTATAATTATATCTACGCTACACCACTACCCCATTAGTCCGCTAGCTGGACTGTTCTGAATTCATCATATCGACTTATGTATTTCATTATTTAGTCTTTGATAAGCACAAAACAATATCGCACGCATTTTGTGGGCAAAACGTTTGATTTCTTGAATGTCTTTGCAATCGCATTTTTATATATTCCAGCACTCTTATGTTGGAAATATGGGCGATTCCGTGCGGTCTTTCCCATTTGGCATATATACGCCTTTTCCCCGTTTATTTCAATTAAAAATTCAAACAATCTCGGTATTACAACTCCATAACGTCAGTGATACCCGAAATTTTCATTTTCGGATGAAGTGAATCGTGAAATGACATAATTTTATCGAACAACACATGTATCACGGAATCGCTCGAATGAAATTTATACCTGACGAATCAAATCAAATCAAGTCACCGATGATGGCGTCTTTTGATGCGATACCCACCTGTAGATATTGGGTGGTTGAGCTCCCTCTCCTGCCAGAAGTCCAACACAGATTTGAAGTGCTGAGGATTGCCACAAACAATTTTCGGTTTCTTTCCTTTAAAACTCGAAAAGGCTCTCTGAATGTGATACATGTCACCGTAGTAAGCGAAACAGGGGATCCATAACATGCCATCATATTGCGAAATATCCTGGCTGTATTTCTTGATGCTATCCGACTTGTGGAGTCCTTTGTAGCTGGGTCGAATGACAAAGGATTACGATATAATGGGTGTGAATAGAAGAACATTATAATACGACATTGCGACTGAAGTGAGAAAGAGCGAGAGAGAAAGCGAGAGAGAAAGAGAGAGAGAGAGAAATAAAGAGAGAGAAAGAAAAGATACTTCTGGTTAACATGGTCAAACGGGGAAGAGATCGAATAGGAGCAAGAAAGAGAGAGAGAGAGAGGAAGTGAAGAAAGGTTTGCGAGAGGGGAGAAAGAGTAGGTCCTGTGACCTTTGACCTATTAGACCCAACATCTAATCAGTTCCCTCTTTTACACACTTTGTCCAAATTTGGTTAAAATCCGTTCAATTGGTTCTCGAGTTATTGCGGTCATGAAAAGTGGGACGGACAACCAGAAAACATATTGCCTTCGGCACAACCTTCGGTGGCCGTGGCATACAAAAATAAATTTTAACAATATAAAGCTTACCGTCGCGTCACCAAACTAGGATTCATCGTTGTCAAATTACTTTTCATCCCGGCGTCTTCCTTGAACGGCAATATAGGTGCTAGGTTGCATCTGTGACCGTACAGGGTTGAAGAAAAAAAAAACTAATGAAATAAAAAAAAAGAATGCTACACAAAATATATGAAATTAATATAGCACTGGCGGATTCAGGCCCGCGCCCCTACTTTCAAATTCAACTTACATACCCTTGAGTACACAAATTTACAAATAAAACTCCTTTAGGCTTTTTTTTGGGGGGTTGGGGCTTAAAAGATGCTGGCGCCCATGAAACTTTATAGTTTGTAGGATTTTGATGAGTAAACACTATATATATACTGTAAGAATGTTTATTGATTTATTGTATTGATAGTGGTGCACTGTCAGGGACTTTTGGTCAGTCAGTCAGTTAATGGGTCAATGAGGTTAGCAGACCTGTTCTTGTCAGGTCAAGTTTGTGCTCTAAGGAGCTAGAGGATGTGTTTCTAGCTGTACGGTTGCTGTAGCTGCAGAGTGATTGGCTGAGACCTTGGGTACGGATTAGAATACAATTTAACTACACCAATTGTTTAATTGGAGAGTTATCTAAAGTAATGTTCATTGATATACTTTAAGGATGCTTTCATGATAAAACATAATGTGGTATGAGAAAACCATAAGGTGATTAGTATTATTATATACATACATGTACTTCGATATTTTGAAGATATTGATGTCACAGTTTATTTAATAAAATCTCACCTGTATACTGAATGGTCATTTGGGTTTATCTTTTATGGCAAGAAGGACAAGAGACGTTAACTTAGTATTTTGGGGTTGGGGGATTTTATTTTGTTTGCAACCGATATATTGATAATGACCAATTTACTGTTTAGTTCCCTCGCCTATTTGTTAGTTGGCAATGATGAACGTGTTGCTGCAGAATGACTGCTTATACATTGTGTCTAAGTACTTGTAGTTATGATTGTCATTTGTTCTGATTGATTTGCAGGGTTTTCATGTTTCCCTAAAATTGATGATCTGAACAAATAAACGGGTTCACCATTGATGTGCTTCCTTAGCGTCGTAATCCTGATACCCTAAAGACCCCACACTACGACAATATGATGCACAGTTATTTGCGTTTGTACTTACCGGAATACATAATCATGTTTATCAACGTCTTTTCCACAACTGCTGTTTAGCATTATACCACTGTTTCCCACAACTGCGCATGACCGATATCTGGTTTCTTGCGAGAATGGATTGGTCTGTGCATGGATGTAGATTAGAAAATTGCGAAAAATGAATTACTGTCAATTGAGAAAGAAATGACTACAATTGGCAATAGACCGTTTATAAAATATTATGAGATTTATAAACGTTTAGCTAGCGACGAGTTATTAGGCCTACATTAAAGGCAGGGTATTTTACCGACAACACTACCACTGCTGTAATATATTTCCTATTGGGCCATCTTTCGGTGAAGGCGTACAAAGAGTTCAGAAAACGTCTTAGCTTTCAAGCGCGGAAGTAACATTTCACAGTCAATGAACAGATTCGTCGGTTTGTAAAGTCGACAAGAAATCAAATAGCCATACACCCGAATTTCAGAAACTTCATTTTGTCTAAATGTAAAATCTAATTGAAGGCTTTATTTTGAGAATTCAAAGATTATTTGAAGAACTATCTGGAAGCCTTATACTCTATACTAATTTAACCTCATTTTACTTCTCGCCATTATTTAAAACAAGACACTGGAGCAGTGTGTCGAGTATGCCATTAACTTAGCCAAACTACGGCTCGACGAGGACTCTCACTCTTTCTTCGCTACCATGATGATCGCGGCTCAATAAACTTATTGGGGAAGGCTCTTGACTCTCATAGGTTTAGGGTTCGATCTTCGATCGAAACTTACATCCTCAGACAAGGTGTTTTGCTCACATTTTCTTTTTGTCCCTCTCTACCTAGGTGTAAATGCGTACAGTCGTGGCAATTGCTGGTGTAATAATAATTTCAGGACCCACATGAAGAGCAGTATTAATACTGATGTGGGTGCCCTAGGTAAACAAGACCAAATTATTACAACAAAATATTTTACAAACTGCAGATGACGAACGTCACATTAAATCACTATACACCTGGGCGTATATCAGGGGCGGATCCAGCCGGCGGCAAGGGAGGGGGCCTATAAAGGGGCCCACTTCGTGCGAAAATTTGAAAATCGTGCCGGTCGACTTTTCGCTCAGTGGGGGTAGTGAGCAAAAAAAAGGGTAATTTGTTCCCGCCGCCCCCCCCTTGGGCGCCAGGGGTAGTGAGCAAAAAAAAAATGTTGGCACCCGTAATTTGTTTTCCCTACGGGAGGGGTGATATTTTTTTCCACCGCCACCCCTTGGGCGCCAGGAGGGGCCCATCCTTTTTTTTCAAAAAAGGGTGTTTTTACCTGTTTTTTTGGCTAGAGGGGCCCGGGCCCCAGGCCCCTGGATCCGCCACTGGCGTATATCGCCCAAACTTCAATATAGTATGTGAGTTTTAACTCTTGAAGATATTAACGATCAAGGTGTTCGTACTCTTACGTAAATTGTAGAGGTGACGTGGTATAATGGTTCATTCACTTGCCTCTCAATCCCAAGCTTAGGGGTTCGAATCCTTTGAAGACATTATTCCACATTTGCCACTCTCCACCCAGGTATAAATGGTTTCCAAACAACAGTACTGATAGGGTAATAACACTTGTAGGGCCGCAATATACATACTGATGTGGCTAACATGGGTAAAAAGACACAACTATCATTATATTTAATTACCTTGTTACATAGTCTCACCTTTGGAAGTCGTTTGAAAATGCTATTTGGCATTGCCGAGACATGATTGTGAAAGACGAAATTGATTTTCTGTTTCATTTTAGTGTTCCCTTGATGCAATATAATTTGAGACCTGTCTTCTAGTTCCGATCGGTATTTGGCCAGCTTCTGTCTGCAGAATGTGTAAAGAGAACGATGTCTTTGGTATGAATCCGGCTCCGGTGCGGTACTAGAAAAATACTGTGGGGTGGGGATTTTTAAGGCTAGGGGAGGGGTAGGTGTAGAGGGGGCATGGAAGTTCCTGCATGAACATGATGAATGTTCGACATGTGTCTCGATTACATTATTTATAATCAAGGATATATTTAATTAAATAAATTTATATATATATATATATATATATATATATATATACCTAGATTCAACCATAGGGGGAAATGCTTAAAAAATCTACCATAGGGGGAAATTTTCCTTATTCGCTTGAAAATTAAGAAGGAAGGAACTAATTTGTAGGGTAACTGTTAAATTTATTATCTGTGACGTTTTCACAAAAGATAATGACATGTAGTTAACATTTGAAAGCTTAACAAAAGATATATACATTTTTCCTCAAAAAAATGTTCTCCGTAACGTTTTTTAACCCCAGGATCACCCATAAGGGGAAAGGTCCTTAAGGAGTTTTCTTAATTTCAAAATTCTCCCCGCCGGGAGAAAATATTGATCGCCATATATGTATTTAGGGGGAAATTTCTTTCCATATGTTTCAAGAGAAGTGGAGGAATATCGGAGAGTTTTTACAGTAGGCCTACTATTTGTAGCAGCTGACAACTTGACAAATACTATGTATTTTTTTATTGTATTGCATCACTTTTGTGCATGTTTTTCTTTTCCCCTAGAGCACAGCAAGACCACAGGAAATAAATGTCCCGATAGGGGCAACAAAGAAAAAAATATACAAAAACAAAGACAACGAACCGACTCGGATGTCCCAATACTGCCCACCCTCCAGCACGTACCTGTAGGTGTATAGTTAGAAAATGTGACCCCCGGTGTTTTTGAGATACACATTCCTTTTTAAATCTAAAGTTCTAAACATGTCTTGATTTGTAGGCCTACTGTTACGCTTAATGACAAGGATGTCTTAATCCTTGAACTCTTGTTTGACAATTCATGTCCACTGTAATTATCACGGTTATGTAGTATGGATGGGTTTGGTAGACCATAATTGTATTTTTGTCCCTCTCTACCAAACCTAAGTAGATAATAATGGATAGTTAAAAAAGGTCTTATTATTCATATAGTAAGTCTGTAATTATAAGGTATACCAAAGTTACTCAACCATCACATTGGCAGCTGTGGAAAAATTGGATTTCCACCTTGCTTCTTAACAAATACAACTCCAATATTTGTTTTGCTATATTGGCTTTGATTTTTCATTTCTGTCTTGTTATTCATATAGTAAGTATGTAATTATAAGGTATACCAACGGTACTCAACCATCACATTGGCAGCTGTGGAAAAATTGGATTTCCACCTTGCTTCTTAACAAATACAACTCCAATATTTGTTTTGCTATATTGGCTTTGATTTTTCATTTCTGTCTTGTTATTCATATAGTAAGTCTGTAATTATAAGGTATACCAAAGGTACTCAACCATCACATTGGCAGCTGTGGAAAAATTGGATTTCCACCTTTCTTCTTAACAAATACAACTCCAATATTTGTTTTGCTATATTGGCTTTGATTTTTCATTTCTGTCCTATTATTCATATAGTAAGTCTGTAATTATAAGGTATACCAAAAGTACTCAACCATCACATTGGCAGCTGTGGAAAAATTGGATTTCCACCTTGCTTCTTAACAAATACAACTCCAATATTTGTTTTGCTATATTGGCTTTGATTTTTCATTTCTCCACACTAAAATAAGAAACTATTCTCTGATAATTCAATTATGATTTCCTGGAAGCAGTTTTAATAACTTTCTCTGTAAAAGTTACTCTCTTTCTGAATCCCCTATATATATATGAGAATAATATGGACAACATGTCCCTAATGCCTGAATTACATTTGGCCTGCGATTAGTCTACGGAGCCCGTATCCTGCCCGTATCCCCTTTTCCGTGCGGCCTCCGTCCGGCCTCCGTGCGGAGGCAGGAGGTGGCCGTGAGATTTTCGTACGGATTCACGGGCTCCGCAGCCTTTACGATTTTGTTTCGCGGGAAGTTATACAAATTTGAAAAATCGTAAGCCCGTAGCCCGTAGACATGTCGTGGGTGGCACTGCACAATCCCCTCGCGGGCATCGCGCGGAGGCTCACGCTGATCGTGCAGCAAACGCTCGATTTTTTCGGTGAACATGGAGGCAAAAAAACGCTCAAAAACAAAACGGCGGCTGCACGGTCACCGCGCCTTCTCCGCGCAACCTTAGCACGGAAGCTGAACGGGCTCCGTACGATTTCCGTGCGGAGGCTGCGGAGACTGCACGGCTACTGCACTGAAATTGCACGATTTTCGTACAATCTCCGAGCAACCTATGTACGGATTTGCCCCGGCCTGCCCCCCGGGGCCAATACAAGAAATAGCACGATGCTCGTAGATAATGTAAACACAAACATCGTAGCCCGTAGCCTCCTACGATGCCCCAAAATCGCACGAAAAATCGTAGATTAATTTATCGTACGGCGCCCGGGGCAAATGTAATCCAGGCATTAGCAATCTAGCAAATGGTACTGTTTTAATGTACACAGTCATGCACAGACACAATTAAACAACATGAACTTCAGATTTTTTTCCATCTGTTTATTTTACCAAGAAACTATACTGTCCATTACATTAGGTTTAATAAACTCAGTAACAATGGTAATTTGGTACCATGTGAAAAATTATAGTCCTTGAACTGTCATTAAAAAACCCTGTTAAATTCAAGGAAGTTACTCAAACGTCAGCAATATTCAAGTTCTTTCTTTGACTTTTTCACAATGATATAGATACATGAACTTTCAATGTACTGGTTGTTCTAAATATCACAGAGGCACCTTTATGTAAAAATGTAATGATGGTAGTACTGTGTACATTTCAAAATAAATGAGTTGTGATTTTCATTGTCATGATGGCATTGTAGTAATACCTCTTGTTATGATTGAATACAAGCCTGTAGATTTCCGAGTGTATCTGCAGCGCATGAAGATATGACTTCAAAATTTGATGTCACATACAGATGTCTGCCCAATAAAGGATGCAAAAAATACATCAAATTTGTGTCATCACATGTTCATGTGCTGATCGACTGTGTGTGTCTTTATGACCTCATCATTCAGTTCAGTGAACCAACCACTTTTGACAGGAATCACCAAATAAGTTATTAAAGCCATCTGTGACAATATCGATTTGAACAGTACTAGAACAATGAAATATAAAACATGTAACAATTATGTTTTTTAATTATGTTCCAAGACAAGGCAAATAATTATAAAGTCAGCGATTTTAGATTTTGAGATGTTTCATTTCACCTCAAATCTGGTACATGAAGTGCCATTGAGCTTTGAGGGCCGTGGCCCCCAGGGCTTTATGCATAAACATGCAAAACTGGCCTAACATTGGACTACTAATAACAAAAAAACAAAAAAAAAAAAAAATCAGCCTGTATACTCAAAGTGACACAGCCCCAGGAGTCACTGGCAGCCCTCCGTAGCGTGCCATTCTGGCTACGCCAATGAGTGCAGTCACTGTTTTACACTGTTGCAATGCAAATGTACTGAGAGTCCACCCTAGAACATTGTGTGGACACATTCTGCTGGGTTAAGTTTAAACACAATTTGATACGTTGACCATAGCTTTCTTTGACCAGTAAAATAGGCAACAAAATGTCACTACCAATCTGATGAGGAGACAAAGATAGATACAAACAAGATGGAAGTAGAGTCTGCTCAAAATAAGCATAAACTAGATGGATTCTCGACTGCAGGCAGTCGAAATTTATGCCTCCGCCATTGCCAGATCGGAAATCTATTACACATATGAAAACTAATCAGATCATCGTCACTCCTATATGTATACATGAGCCTAGTTTGAAGTTGATCCGTCGAACTGTTTTTAAGTTATCGCGAGAACGGAAACGGGACGGACGGACGCACGGACAACCCAGAAACATTGCCTCCGGCGACCACCTACGGTGGCCGGAGGCATAAAAATTATGTATACGTTGTTATTCTCTGTGTTTGTTGTTCCTTTGACTCACAGCATATAGCACAGAAATTAAATTCTTTTGCTTTATATGGCCTCTAAGGTATCATTAGCAACACTCTACTGAGCCCCCCCAAAAAAATATTGGCTTGTCATCAACCCTAGCGGTGCTTCGACCCAGATATAAAGTTTTTTCCTCCAATGTTATCCTCCCAAAGCAATCTTTTTGCATTTTACGATACTATGCGCCGCCAGCGGTGAGGCTGAAATGCGCAGTGCATCATTGGAAAAATTTGACATCTCCGGTATAGTTACCATTAGATTTACACACAAGTGGTGAGATACATAAACATTGTATATCAAAACAACTCAACAAAGAATTCCATGTAATCGATAGACTTGCATACTACAATCGCAACCTGCTGTTTAAATGTGCTTTCATGTGCAACATACACCATTATATTGTCTACATTTTCATTATGTGGGCTATGGATGTTGACTTTTGCAAATGATACACTACGTTTTATGGCCTTACTGCTGCTGCCGCTGGTGGCACATAGTATCTCGAAATGCAAGAATTAAACTTACACATTTCTTGTAAGTACTGTTAGTTCTCATATAATTACAGTCATTTAGAACCGTTGGGTGTTTTATTCAAATCATGCCCATATGCAAGTCACTCACCGTGAACATCCACAGGCCTACGTACACTCGCAGTCTGTGAGATTGTACCAAGTAGGCCCTGTTCTTAATTAGCTCATTAATTACAATAAAACTTGACAACCATGTAATACAGCAGTGAACCAGGATACTACAGAATATTTTAGGGCTTACTAAATCACATGATACAACAAACTTAAGGTTAATTATGATGAAATTTTCAGGCAACCAATAGCACTTTCGGATATTGAACATGTGACCAATTCTGTGCCATCCTTTGAATCAAAAGTGGGAAACCTTTCAAATATGTCAACACACTCTTCATCACAGGGAATCAATAATTATACCTTATCCTATTGTTTTGCAAAATCACCGAATTTGCTGTATAAAAATGTAAGAGAAAAATGCCTCTCACCGAAATGAAAAAAAGGAATGATACACATACTGGCCTACAGTAATCATGAAATTTAGAATTCTGAAATCACTAGGGATGGGAATTGATGGTTCTATTCACTAAAATATGCAAGAAAGTTAGAAAACTTAGGTTCATTGGCAACACACCCGAGCTCAGGATGCCCCAAAACGACAACCCTTCAACTCAACTCATGCAGGAAGTGCTGGCTAACTGCCCCAGAATTACGACAAGAATATGGTGGACATCATATTATGGCTTTTGTCCTGTCAACTTTTGTGATAGTGTATTGAAATTTGTAATGAATGCAAGTGCAGTTTCTTTAAACAAAGTAACAAAATATTTAAAAAAGAAAAACAAAATCCTCAGGACTCACCGGATTATGAATTATCCCTAGCAAATCAAAAACTTTCTAAAGAAGGATTAACAAAGTTCAGGAATAGAATTTATCCCTATAATACCAAGAACACAACATTTGCAACCACTATTTGAAAACTTTCAAAACTGGTTTTGCTGTATTTAATGCCTAAACATATCCAATCTCACACACCAACCTCCTACTTAGACAACAGATTTTCCCTTGATTTTGTTCATGTATGTACAGTGGAAACTCAATATAAAGAGATCTGATATAACGAGATTCCTGCTATAACAAGGTAAGTTTGATGGTCCCAAGGACCTCGTTATACCGAGTTTCCACTGCACTATATTACAGGAGTATCCAATAATTCATAACCATCTCTCCATTGCTGGGGTCAATTTTGGCATATATTGCAACAATGAAATATTATGCCTGAATCCCACAATTAAATAGACACATGCACGTAATAAATAAAGTGTTGCATCCCTCAGTGTTTTTCCTTAACTGATATTTTTGCATGTTTGTAATTCTTTGGCATGTGTTAGACCTCATTTGGTTAAAATGAATGAGCCTAAAACAATGCCACTATATAATCGTAATGTATTAAACAAGCCATTTTCAATGAAATGAGCATGTGTTGCTTTAAACTCGGAACTTTTCACACCTGAAAACTTTTCTACTTTGTTAGAATGCTACTTGTACAGTGTATGTCCCAAAATTCCTCTTTAGAAATATATCTCAGTTCTGAAATTAAAGAATGGGAACAATCCATTTGAAACCACACTCCTTCTGTAGGCGATTTGGAAAACGGACACTTTTCTTGAGTTGAAGCCATTTCAAATGCCAAACCCCCTGTTCAAAATCTTTAGAGTCAAACACTGTTACATATTCATTGTTTTGGTAATTTATGGAATTCCAGCTCAGAGATGGCGGTGTTACCCCAAAATTCTGAAATTTGGAAGAAAGACGTAAATTAGGCAATAGTGACCCCAAAACGGGGTAAAAATGAGTAAAAAGAAAAATCTGAATTTAGAAGAGCAGCTGGAATTGAGATCAAGACAAAAATCATCCTGCAGGGGTGATAGATTTCAAATGAAATGTCCCATTACAATCCAACACTTCTAAAAGTGTATTGTAATCACAAATGATTGAGCCAAATTCACCTAATTCAAATTTTATCTACACACACACATATAATAAACGTATATCACACACAAACACCCCACACACAAAATCATGAAAATATAACGGATCATTAAAGCCATGCTTTAAACAATAAGTGACGCTGATAAAAGTGGATGTCCAAACTACTCTCAAAGAAAGCAATACAGTCAGAGAAGCTGAATGTTGAAACTTTGAAGTCGAACAAACAATGGTAAAGTTATTAATTTTTTGAAAATTGTAATCACTATACGTATTGGCAATCCAGATTAGTTTAGCCGGTATTGTCACTGTGACGTGGTGACGGACAACTTTCCCATTTATTTCATCACACAAAAATGACTTGATTGGCAATTTCTACATAGTATGAATCAGAAGGTTCTTATCAAATAAACATTTACTTTACTTGTACGTTGCTGAGCTAGCGCCATGAGCGTCGCTGAACGGTGTGTGCGCTCTATAAGTTTACACTATTATTATTATTTATTCCCTTCCCTTTCATCTTTATCCCGGTGCTCCTTGTTAACACATATATTATTACATTGTAATTTGTATTGTTATTGTTATTGTACTGTACTATTGTATATATATTGTTGATTATAACCTGCCGTCTAACCCACTGGATTGACGGGATTGGTTGTCTCTAATAAAGACGTGATTTACCATATACATTTGTAGATAATTCAAAGTTAAGGGCCAAAGAAGACAGTAAAATTGTATCGAATTTTTGGATTGAATGGTTGTGAAAGATTAAATATATTGTAATGTAATCTAATTAACACTAAATAATTGACACGTAAGGCGAGCTAATCGCATTTAATCGAATATAATGGGATAATGTTGGTAAACATTTTTAACCAAGTATATACAAATATCTTAAGTGACACACGCAATAAGGTTTGTATATTGGCGATTAAAAGGTGAACTCTATCCCGATAATTAGTTTATATCGATAAAAGCAGAATGAGAGAATGATTTCATTTTTATTGCGTACAGTTGTTTTACATTTGATTTGCTAGCCAGGATACGGATTAAAAAATGCACATGTATGCGTTGATTTTGCTGATATAAAAGGCTGATGAGTCTTTAAATACCGAAATGTAAGAAATATGAACTAAGCAGCCCGGCATTCTGTTAGATTGACAAAGATATATATATATATATATACATATATATATATAGAGAGAGTCATGTTGTTGTTGTTGTTTAGTCCTATCGGCGTTCATTCGTTAAGAATATTTACACCGTCAACTTTTTATTAATTTTTGGAGGATAAGAGAGGAGTGAGATCTCAGATCCACTGGGTCATAGTTTTCTGTGTAGAATTGGCTCATATAGGTTGTGTGTGTGCATTAAGCCCAGATTGGTTCGGGGTAGATCATACACCAATAGAGGACAATAATGTTCACACGCTCTTTTTCATATTGGGAACCCATAATTTTCAGCATAGTAATATATGAAGAGTCCCTAAATCAGGTAAACTAGCTAAAATAAGTAAATTAAACCCTGATTCCATTGATTTTCGTTATTTTTTCATATAGTTGTAAGGCTTTGTTTCGTCAGGTGCTGATATCATAAAATTAAGTTTCAAGTGTACGGCTTAAAAGACAGTAATGTAGATAATTCCTGTGTATCTGTGTATCATGTTATTATATTCATATTTTGTATTACTTGGAGGTTTTTGTTTCGTTCTGGAAATGGCCATGGTTTTTTTTTAAGTAAAAAAATTCCTGACTGGGAGATGGGAGCCTGTGAATAATGTTCCTATACCGGGTCTTGCCCCCTAGGTGGACGAACGCCCAGTCAGAATTTGTACAAATGATTTGTAAGGATTTGATCAGTCAGGTACTGATTATTTTGTTTTACTTCTGTAGGCCCTTAAGGATTGGTAGGATTAAGAGTAGGCGAACGGCACGCCCAGTCTGGATTTAAAAAATAGTTGAATTGCTTTGTTCAATCAGTTACTGATTTTGTTTTCTTCTTCTGTAGGCCCCTAAGGCTTAGTAGAATTTGGAGTAGGTAATTCTGGCTGGGAGATGGTAAGCTGTGAATTAAGTGCCTACTGGGCCTTGCCCCTTAAACTTTAGCCTAGGCGAACGGCACGCCCAATCGGGATTTTGAAAAATATTTGCAATACTTCATTCAGTCAGTTACTGATTTGTTTATCTTTTTCTGTAGGCCCCTAAGGCTTAGTTGAATTTAGTGTAGGTAATTCTTGACTGGGAGATGGTGGCCTGTGAATGATGTGCCTACCGGGCCTTGCCCCTTAAACTATAGGTGGACGGCACGCCCAGTCAGATGTTTTGTTTTATAATTCATTTGTTTATTATTATTTCTATTCTTTTTTCCTTATTTATATTGTTTTTTCTTCTTTTTCTTTTTAATGAAAGGCTTAGTTGGATTTAGTATAGGTAATTCCTGACTGGGAGATGGTGGCCTGTGAATGATGTGCCTACTGGGCCTTGCCCCTTAAACTGTAAGTGAACGGCACGCCCAGGTGGAATTTTACAAAATAGTTGCAATACTTCATTCAGTCAGTAACTGATTTGTTTTCCTCTTCTTTAGGCCCCTAAGGCTTAGAAGAATTAAGAGTAGGTAATTCCTGACTGGGAGATGGTGGCCTGTGAATGATGTGCCTACCGGGCCTTGCCCCTTAAATTGTAGGTGAACGGCACGGTCCCATGGTAGAAGCGTCCACGTCGCGGGGCTGGAAACTGGACATCGTCTTGAGCTAATTCTGCCACCACCATCATCTATCTTCCTCATCTACTCTTACCAGCAAGTAAATACTACCTAATGATGGTTCCCAATGATTGTCGCCGGAAGCTTGCGTCTTTTTCAGGACGGGCGATAACAGTGATGTCCATCAATACTAAGGGGTTTTCATCAGCGAAACAACAACTAATCGGAAAGCTCTGCAGTGAGAACGACTGTGAAGCATTATGTCTACAAGAGACTCACAGAGGCCACCAACACATTCGACCGAGGATTCCTGGAATGAAGTTGGCTATAGAGAGGCCACATGAGAAATATGGAAGTGCTATCTTTGTTAGGAAAGATATGATCATCGATCAGACCTCATTGACTGAAGAGGATAACATAGAAGTCCTTGCTGTCAATATGGGGAAACTAACAGTCACTTCTGTTTATAAACCGCCAGGATCTACATTTGCCTTTACTGAACCTCAATCCTTCAACTATGACTTTGTAAACGTTATTATTGGAGACTTTAACAGCCATAGCACCTCGTGGGGATATGAAGAAACAAATGAGGATGGTGACCTTGCTGAGGCCTGGGCAGAGGCACATCATCTCGACCTAATCCATGATGCTAAGCTCCCCATTCCTTCAATAGCTGTCGATGGAAAAAAGATTATAATGCAGACCTATCCTTTACAAGAACGAATATCATGCCAAACCAAGAAACGAGTGCTAGAGCCGATACCACGTTCACAACACAGACCAATAATCGTTAACATCACTGTACTGCCGCTGTGGTACCTCAGAGAGTTCCCCTACGATGCCGTTTCAACTTTCGTAAAGCCGACTGGGAGCAGTTCGCCATCAATCTAGATGAAGCCCTATCTGATCTTGACCCAGTTCCGGCAAACTATGACCAATTCGTCCGGACTGTACAAGAGATATCTAGGAAGCACATTCCACGTGGATGTAGGGAATACTACATACCTGGAATATCAACTGACAGTGCCCTGCTGTACAAGAAGTATACAAAACTGTACGAGGAAGACCCCTTTTCAGAGGAAACTATGACTGCAGGTGAGCTCCTCATGGCATGCAATATCAGAGGAACGGAGGAAGTCTTGGCAAGATCTCATTGAGAGTGTTGATATGACACACAACAGTAAGAGAGCTTGGTCTACCAGCAGCCAGCAACGATCCCAAGAAGACTACACTCCATTCTAATGTTACTGCAGATCAGGTTGCCCACCAACTTCTCCTGAATGGTAAATCGCCACACAAGAAACGCCACAAAAGGAACCCTTGGCAACAGGATGACACAGAATCTACCTGGCACTTTAACAACTTGGAAATCCAGACGGCTATCGTCTCTCTTAAGAATGGCAAGGCAGCTAGTCTTGATGACATCCGTACAAAACAGATCAAACATTTTGGGCACATTACACGGGAGTGCCTACTCTCTCTGTTCAACAACTGCGTAACCCTCTCCCAGCTCCCTAAAATCTGGCGGAAAGCCCGTGTGATTGCTATCCTCAAGCCAGGGAGAGACCCTAACGAAGCAAAGAGCTACAGACCAATCTCCATGTTGTGCCACCCCTTCAAGCTCTTTGAACGCCTCATCTTGAACAGACTGGGGCCAGTCACAGAACAACACCTGATACCAGAGCAAGCAGGTTTCCGGCCTGGGAGATTGTGCACTGGCCATGAAGTGCTAAATTTGACCCAGCACAGTACATCGAAGATGGTTTTGAGAAGAACGAACCGACTGGACTTGTGTTTGTCGATCTGACAGCTGCCTACGACACTGTGAACGACCGTATATTCCTCGACAAGCTCCATACCATGACAGAGGACTCCCATCTGACTAAACTTATCCAAATTCTCCTGGAAAATAGACGCTTCTATGTTGAGCTCAATGGGAAGCGCAGCAGATGGAGGAAACAAAGGAATGGTCTACCTCAGGGCAGTGTTCTTGCCCCTGTGCTCTTTAATGTTTACACCAATGACCAGCCAGTGTACCCAGGGACAAGAAGCTTCATCTACGCTGATGACCTTGGCATAGCAGTCCAGAGTTCTCACATAGACAAGATAGAAGCCACCCTTTCATCAGCCCTAGACAACCTGAAAGACTACTACAAGAACAACCAACTGAAGGCTAACCCTGCCAAGACCCAGGTTAGTTTGTTCCATCTCCGCAACCACAATGCTGGGAGGAAGCTGTCCCTGAAATGGAACGGTGTCTCCTTGAAACACTGCGATCACCCTGTCTACCTTGGAATCACCCTTGACCGAACCCTTTCCTACAAACAGCATGTTCAAAAGGTGAATGGTAAAGTCAGGACAAGGAACAACCTCCTACGCAAACTGGCAAACTCGTCTTCGCGTGCCAATTCCTCCACGGTGAGGTCAACTGCTCTTGCGTTGTGCTATTCTGCAGCAGAATATATGCCTGCCCTGTATGGGAAAGATCATCCCATGCAAAGAAAGTTGATGCAGCACTCAACGACAGCTGTAGATGCATCACTGGCTGCCTCAAGCCCACGAATGTGGACAGCTTGCACATCCTGGCTGGCATTGCTCCATCCGATGTCCGCAGAACAATTGCAAGTAGGACCGAACGCAGCAGACAAGTTGAGGACACCCGCCACCCCCTTTACTCACATCAACCTGCCCCTACCCGCCTGAAGTCAAGGAAGAGCTGCCACTGTCAAAACCTCCTCAATCAACCAGAGTGGCCTTGTGGGAAGAAAAACGTGAAAACCACCACCACGAAAAGCTACCAATCCCGACCAAGGAACAGCTGCCACCTGGCCATATATGTGACTGGAAGACATGGAAGTCCCTCAATAGGCTTCGCACAGGGATGGGGCGATGCAAATACAATATGCATAAATGGGGATACACGGATGACAGGTGCGGATGACACAGACACTGAATGCGAGTGTGGAACATCCGTGCAATCTATGTCACACCTATTAAGATGCCCACTCCTACATGACCAATGCTGCCTGGAAGACCTAGTAGCAGCAAATGAGAAGGCCCTCCAGTGTGCAAGAGCCTGGCAGAACATTTGAGCTTAGATGATGGACACGAAAGAAGAAGGCACGCCCAATCGGGATTTTAAAAAATAGATGTAATGCTTTATTCAATCAGTTAATGATTTTTCTTCTTCTTCTGTAGGCCCCTAAGGCTTAAAAGAATTAAGAGTAGGTAATTCCTGACTGGGAGATGGTGGCCTGTGAATGATGTGCCTACCGGGCATTGCCCTTTAAACTGTAGGTGAACGGCACGCCCAGTTAGCTGTTTTGTTTTGTAATTCATTTGTTTATTATTATTTCTTTTCTTTTTTCCTTATTTGTATTGTTTTTCTTCTTTTTCTTTTTAATGAAAGGCTTAGTTGGATTCAGTGTAGGTAATTCCTGACTGGGAGATGGTGGCCTGTGAATGATGTGCCTACCGGGCCTTGCCCCTTAAACTCTAAGTGAACGGCACGCCCAGTCTGGATTAAAAAAAATAGTTGAATTGCTTTGTTCAATCAGTTACTGATTTTGTTTGTCTTCTTCTTTAGGCCCCTAAGACTTAGTAAAATTTAGAGTAGGTTATTCCTGACTGGGAGATGGTGGCCTGTGAATGATGTGCCTACCGGGCCTTGCCCCTTAAATTGTAGGCGAACGGCACGCCCAGTCCGGAAATAAAAAAAATAGTTGAATTGCTTTGTTCAATCAGTTACTGATTTTGTTTGTCTTCTTCTTTAGGCCCCTAAGACTTAGTAGAATTTAGAGTAGGTTATTCCTGACTGGGAGATGGTGGCCTGTGAATGATGTGCCTACCGGGCCTTGCCCCTTAAACTGTTGGCGAACGGCACGCCCATTCTGGATTTTTAAAATAGTTGCAATGCTTTGTTCAATCAGTTACTGATTTTGTTTTTCTTCTTCTGTAGGCCCCTAAGACTTAGTAAAATTTAGAGTAGGTAATTCTGGCTGGGAGATGGTAGCCTGTGAATGATGTGTCTACCGGGCCTTGCCCCTTAAACTGTAGGCGAACGGCACGCCCATTCTGGATTTTAAAAAATAGTTGCAATGCTTTGTTCAATCAGTTACTGAGTTTGTTTTTCTTCTTCTGTAGGCCCCTAAGGCTTAGTAGAATTTAGAGTAGGTAATTCCTGACTGGGAGATGGTGGAGATGGAGGTATAATTATTATATCATATGTTATCCTCGATTTCAAGACACATGAGGTGTCTTTTTTATATAGAATGTGAGATTGTGTATATCCATATTTCTGATATAAATTTTATTTCGTTGTTATTTTCATATTGTCACCTTTTCTCTGAAAAGGGTTAATTTTAAAATTGTTAATTTTGTGTTTATGTAAAACGCTTGAGATAGTACATTTATCTTATTTCGTATACATAGTTTAAATATTCAAAATCCACATTTTATGCAATGTTGGCGTTTTATGTAATTTTGAAGATTTTCTCATTTTCTATATATCTGGGCATTGTGTTCATTAGTTTAGTTGATTGGTTGCTGTGAGATGGTGGCCTGTGAAATTAATATCATTAACCTACTGGCCCTTTAAACTTTAGGTGAACGTCAGGTCCAGTCAACTATTCGTTTAAAAGTAGTTGTAATTTTTTGTTTACTCAGGTGCTGATTTTTCTTTCTTTCTGTAAGCCCTTAATGCTTTGTTGACTTACGTGTACGTAATTCATGTCTGTGGTTCCCAAGGCAACTCTTTATTCTATAAAATTGTCCTTAGAAGTGTGTATGAGAGAGAGAATTGCTTTCTAACGCAATCAAGAAATAGGGGTAGTGCAAATTTCAAATGATAGAGTTTATATCGCTTAAGACGGCTATCTTGAAGGTTCTGAGTTGCTACAGTTCGCGACCGTCCCGGGGCTGCCTCTGGACCCCCGGTATGGGCTCTGCACATGCAACCCATTCGGGGTCCAGAATGAGAGAAATGGCTAGGTCTACTTTTAACGTTGAGGGTGTGTTATTTTATCAGCTGATTGGGTGCGCTGCACGGAAACGGTACAGAGGCTGGACTAGCAAATGCCCTGTCACCATAGGTTTTTGTGGCTCCATGATTGAGGGTGAGAAGGTGTTGGGAAGATGACCGCAGACGCCTTGTACGGTGTGAGCTAATCTGAGATGTACTCTGGACACATGACTTTGTCATGGAGAGATTTGAAGATGATTAGAATGACCTTGTAGCGGATCCGTAACTGAACTGGCAACCAGTGTAGATCTCTCAAGATAGGTGTTATGTGTTGAGACCTCTTCACTCTTGACACTAAGCGAGCTGCAGAGTTCTGAATCCTCTGCAACCAGGCGCGCCGGAAGCAGTTTGGGATTGGGGGGCAAACATTCCAGGGGCTCACCTTTCAGGGGCAGTGGCGTAATGAGCAAAAAAACTAGCGGCACTAGTAATAGTATATCTATCGTCAGGCTGACAGCCATTTTGTCATTGAGTACTTGGTACATGTACTCATTAGTTAATCCTCCAAATTATTCCTTGTGGAATTTTAACTGGGGATGGTGGTGGTAGAGGGGACTTAAGGGGAGAAAGGACCTTTCCGAAGGGCTGCCTTAAATTTAGGGGCATGCATCCTGTTTAGTTGGAAAACTATTGGAAGATGCAATCCGTTTAAAGCTTTGATCGTGCGAGGAAAATTTAGATCTGTGATCATGAGAGGTAAAATTAGCCCAGAAACCAATCAGACATAGGGGTCCAGATGTATGGAATTCTCTACCTAACAATATTCGAAATTTAAAATCTCCAAACTCCTTTAAAGAGCACTCAAGTGTATTATCATTTCACAGATGATATCAGTTCTCATTCTATCGAACATAAATTTTTACTAGACTTAACAATTACATATATATATATATATATATATATCTTTTTTAGGGGTGCTTGATTGAGCTCACAGGTAAGAACCGATACAGGAGTTTGGCGTTATTAGTGGGGTAAGGAGGAGGGATGGTATTCAGATAGAAAGCCCATCGGCATCTCTATACAAAATGATAGAAAAGGGCACATCCTTCTTCTTTTCTTTTTCTTGGGGTGAAGGAGGGGAAGGGTGGTTTTCAGACCAAAAGCTCATCTTCACTGGCAATGTGAATTTGAAAGTAGTGTTAAATTTAAACGTAAATTAGTTTCATCTTAAGTCAGGAGCCTGTCCTAGAATAGTCATCCCATTTTACCCATAAAATTTTACACCCGATCCAGAGAGGTCTATTTAAGAAAATTTAAGATTTTAATATCAATTGCTTGGTAACGCGTGTACTGAAAAAAAGGAACCCCTTGCAATTGGCTATGTGTTTGGGAAAATAGAATATATGATTTATACTGATTTCAAATATTTATTGTTTGATAACGCGTTGTAAAGTACTTTGGCGTCATAAAAGCGCAGCACTCACCAATGGACTTTGTATCGTGGCTCTAATAAGAGAATGATTTGATTTTTGATTTATGTATATTTCTTCATGGTCTTTTTACATTGTTACAAATTCATTACAACATAAATCGTGATGATAAACAAATTCTATAATTAATACATCATCAACGTTAAATACTTACATTTTAATACTAACATAAAATTATCATGAAGTAAGATTGCCACATAAGCCACGCTTTAAGGCACTGTAATCCTTTATAAAACTTAACAATTCCTAAATACAAAAATGATTTTTAGGATGGGAGTGAAAAAGATGCATGAGAAGATGACAGGAGGAGATGCTAAATAGAGCAATAAAAGGGGATTCGCTGACCCCGAAACCATGGGATAGACACCAAAATTGTGTCTCTATGATGGAAAATAAGTGATTTATGGTCATTTTTAGGTATCGGCGGCCATCTTGGACGCCATCTTGAAAATAACAGCCTTCTGAACCTTCGATTTTGGTATACTTTTAGTATGTTATTCTTGAGGTCGAATACTACTAGAAACCGTTGAAAAACCTTTTGTTGCAATTTTTGGGGGGTCAAACCATATCTTGAGTGGCAAGTCCACTCCAAAAATAGCTTACTTTCAATAAAAGCAGAAAATCAGACAAAATAATCAAAAAAAGTTTGAGCAAAATCGGATAACTAATAAGAAAGTTATGAATTTTTGAAAAAGTATGTAAAACTATGGAACAATGAGAATCACAACACAAATTGCCAAGATGGTTATCAGTTTGTTACGCCATGTCCTCACAACTTATCAATTGCTTTACATAGTTTAATCCTATTAATTTCCCTTTTTATCCCTCAAAACTTGATTTCCCCATGCCTTTGCCCAGGTTATATGATTTGTATCATATTGCATTCATGACATTTCCCAAAAACTTTTTTGAATTTTGAAGAATTGATACTATTTTCTGAATATTGTATTTCATAATTATTGATTTTTATATAAATTGTTTATCAAAATTAAATTTTTTCATGATTTAACTGGACAAAAACTACTCTTTATATGTGCATCCACACAAAAACATATTACTAACAATCTAACTTGGATGCTGGTGTGAAGAAATAAGTTTCTTAGGGTGTAAATAGGAAATTTATATTATCAATATACAGAAAATAATTAGTGGATAGTGAGGACCATACGTCAAAGACTCACGAGTGAGTTGCCAATTTGTGTAGTGATTTTCAAAATTTGTCATGTCATTAAAAATTCATAACTTTCTTATTAGTTATCCGATTTTGCTCAAACTTTTTTTGATTGGTTTGTCTGATTTTTCTTGTTCTATTGAAAGTAAGTTTTTTGGGAGTGGACTTGGGCTTTAAGAGATAACTCCAGGAGTTTACACAACACATTTGTCAAGGTTATGCCTTGTAAAAGAGAAATATGTGGATGAATTGCATTGACATAGAAATACAATGTACTATATGGGAATGCGAATAAGCAGGAGCAGCTCTCTAATCATTACATCACTGTGGAAATATTCTATGACTCCAAAATACAGGTCATGTTTACCTGATGTTATTAGCCATGTTCAGACGGGGATTCCTAGTCGGCGTAAGTTTTTCCCTGCAAGCAATAAATATTCCATAAATATTTGACTTACACCATTAGTTGTCCATATGCTCTTACTCAGATAAACTTGCCACGATTTAAATTAACACGACCTTCCCACCGACCCAGTCTTACTCAGCGTAACTTCCGGAAGTGGTGGCGCTCGCACTAGTCGACCTCAACCCAGCTTCCGCATCTAAATCGCGCGAGATTTTCATTTTTCGATTGTAAACAAACAACCCTTGTGAAAGGGCACAGATATACCGAGTGCCAAGTGAGAGCATCCACACGGTCAACTTTAACGCTACCCTCTAGTCGTGTTAGCGCGTTACTCCTGGAAAAATCCAGGAGTAAATCGGTCGGCGTAAAGGTCGGCGTAGTTAACACAACTATCGTTCAGACGATCACTACGCCGACCTTTACGCCGACCTCACCATATTTACGCTGACTAGCTCTAAACACGACCTTTACGCCGATCAAAATTGCTATCGTGTAAAAACGGCTATAGTGATATAACAAGTGGGAATGCAAATAAGAACTCTATCATGTATGCGTTACATACATATTATTTTAGTTCATCATGTTGCTGATGTTATCTGCAGTCATGTAGTAAAGAGAAGTTGCAAGAATGAAAATGACCTCACCTTAAAGTTTCCATAATTGTGAGGTTCGCAGTCCAATTCCGCTTTAATAAGTTTTCATAAAGATAAAGCTGTTGATCATCAACATCTTTGAACTTCCACAGTTTGCTAGTCAGAAAATCAACAGAGGAGTAGATAAAATGAAACAGATGTTAATAAATAAATATGATTAGTTGCTACACCGCACTGAAACCATGATATAACCATTAAGAATAATAGTGCGTAGCTAGCCTGTTTCCTAAATAAAGGCAAACCCGCTTGAATTAAATTAAATAACTTCTAATTATGGTAAATAAGAAAATCTAAACGTTATCGGTTGAATAAATAAGTCAGATTGAACTATGATTAATATTATCATTATTTTCGTAATTATTTTCATTTTTCCAGTATTATTGTTCTTATTGTTGTTTTTCTTCTTATAATTATACTTCTTATTTTTATTGATGGTAATTATGATAATCACAATACAAATTATATTTACGCTATAATGATAGCAAAAAGTTTTTTAACTCTGACGATATTTTCTTTGACCATTGGAATATAATCAAAGTAAATCTATAATATATAAGCTGTCTAGCCAATACTTACATGGTATCATTTTTGGTACCATTTTGGGGGATGAGGTGGCTAAACAGGCCGTTTGTCGGTGTCGTCTGATCGTGCGATGTAGTATTCTGTAACTTGGAGTTTACGTCATCAAAGCATTTACTATATAATGTATCCAATGTAAAGAAGAAAACAAAATCATATTATTGATGTCTACACTTTAAATGATCTAACCATTAATGAAATTGCGCAAATTAGGATTTGAAGTACACCCTAATGTAAGGGTTCAATATTCAAATTTCAAGAAATACATATCCTTTTGATAGTTTTCCTTCGTCGCTATGCTCTCTCGCATGGTAGTTGAATTTTGTCTCGTAAATTAATTTCTATAAAGCATGTGATCATTTTTCAGATTATGCATTTCTAATTATATTATCACTCCTCTCTTATAGATCTTATTTAACCCGTTCCTTCCGACATTATTCAGCCCGATAGCCGCCTCACAAACGAGAATAAAAACAAAGACTCGACCAGTTCGCTGCCGTGCGTGCGTTCAGCGGCCGTACAATGCGTGTGCGTTCAAGCCTGGCCAGTGGCTTCGACGAGCAGGAACATTGCGCATGCGCAGATCTGGCCCACCTCTACAGCTAAGTTACGTAAGAGGAACAATGGTCGTGGCCGAGGGTATGGCGCGCCGTTTGACCAATAATTCAGATAAACACTGTTTATCGCCGATAAACACTGTTTATCTTCGAAAAACACTGTTTATCGAGCGATAAACACTGTTTATCGAGAGAAACTATGTTTATCAGTCGATAAACTGTGTTTATCAGTCGATAAACAGTGCTTATCGCCGAAAAACAGTGCTTATCGCCGATAAACAGTGTTTATCGAGAGAAACTGTGTTTATCGCCGATAAACAATGTTCAAGTATCTGATTTATTTGGCAAATGGCGCGCACTCGTAGGCCTACTCGAGATCAGAGCCGTATGCATTACTCCGCACGTTAGTCAGGTGGCTTAGTGAAATTACCGTTACTTAATTGCCTGATAAAGCACCATTTTTGGTACAGGGTTTCCTTAGGACCTACTCAACGATATTAGGCTAGGAGCCCCCGGCAAAAATTTCAATTTAAGGCTGTGGGGGCGAGGGCGTCTTTTTGGAGCCCCCCAAATAATTTTATAACATTGATTTGTTGTTGTGCAAATGCCATTTTTGGTACAGGGCTTCTTTAAGACCTGCTGAATGATGGTAGGATAGGAGCCCCCGGCATTACTATTCATATATGTGTGATTGGAGGCCCCATGGCATTTGTACAACAAAAACTCAATGGTATATTACCTTATAAATTATTTGTGGACTACGAGGCGATGCCCCCGCCCCACACCCTTATATGATATTCGTGCCGGGGGCTCCTACCCTAATATCTTTCAGTAGGTCCTAAGGAAGCCCTGCACCAAAATGGCATTTGTATAACAACAAAGCAATGTTATAACATTATTGGGGCTCCAAAATACGCCCCGCCCCACACCCTTAAATTGATGTTTTTTTTTTGCCGGGGCTCCTAGCCTAATATCATTTAGTAGGTCCTAAGGAAACCCTGTACCAAAAATGGTGCTTTTATCCGGCAAGTAACGGTAATTTTACTAAGCCACCTGACTAAGAATCATTACAGCGATATTAGTGATTATATTCGCTATATGATTGAAAGAGATAGAGAGCATAGCCCGGGTTCAAATTCAGTATTCGTTAAATTATTAAACCCGGTGCTCATGATCATTATATGCCATGTTATTGTAATGCAACGCTACACACAAATAGTACCAGATTGCCGTTTATTGTCTTCAAATATTGTTCAAATAGCATTGTAGAGACGATGTCACGATGAACAAATAAGAATAATAATGCAAGGTCGTTTTAATAGTCATGAGAATGTCAACTTCTATCTCTCTCAGCTTAATAGTCCGAACAATAGAATGAACCGAGAGGAAGCAACTGAAATTTCTTAACAACGGAAACTTCTCCAATGGAGCCTAACATTAGATTTGTTTTCCCATTCAAATAGCATTGTAAAGGCGGTGAAAAACAAAGGAATAATAATAATATTCCGTCGTTAATGGTGAGAATGTTCACGTCTATCTCTCTCAGCTAATTACGGCAAACAGTG
The DNA here is from genome assembly GCA_037976565.1 of Mesocentrotus franciscanus. Taxonomy (NCBI): domain Eukaryota; kingdom Metazoa; phylum Echinodermata; class Echinoidea; order Camarodonta; family Strongylocentrotidae; genus Mesocentrotus; species Mesocentrotus franciscanus. Next base: position 5,333,999 of record CP137672.1, read on the forward strand.
GGCTCAACCAAGCGCAATCAACTGTTAAACGAATTTGTCATGAGTCCTGAAATTTCAATTTGTTACTGCACGTCATAGTAGCATTAAAGAGTAGCAATGGCGAACGATTATCGCTAAAATTGAATAATAGTTGCTTAATTTGCTTTCCTAAAAATAACATGAGACATCAAGCTACATAGAACTATGCTCGACAAACATGATATTGTCTTGAAAACAGTCAGAAAACATTGGAACTAGAATTAATAAGAGATAATGCGATCATATAAACATTTTGTCCATGTTCATCCTCCAGTACCAAATACCCAAGCAAAACTCGAGCCAGATGCAAATGAAAAGCTTGCAACCAAAAGGCGCTAAATCCACTCTTCACCAAATTGCATGTTTTACACGATTTGAATAGACCTCTCTCATGTGTATCTAAATCACTAAATTTTCCCTCAGAATTCATTGTTTCATGAAAATATTGATATGAAATTTACACTTTCAACCAAAAGGCGCTAAATCCATTTCAGATTTCAACTCTTACTCTTTAATGCTACTATGACGTGCAGTAACAAATTGAAATTTCAGGACTCATGACAAATTCGTTGATTGCGCTTGGTTTAGCCCACTGTTTGCCGTAATTAGCTGAGAGAGATAGACGTGAACATTCTCACCATTAACGACGGAATATTAGTATTATTCCTTTGTTTTTCACCGCCTTTACAATGCTATTTGAATGGGAAAACAAATCTAATGTTAGGCTCCATTGGAGAAGTTTCCGTTGTTAAGAAATTTCAGTTGCTTCCTCTCGGTTCATTCTATTGTTCGGACTATTATGCTGAGAGAGATAGAAGTTGACATTCTCATGACTAACGACCTTGCATTATTATTCTTATTTGTTCATCGTCTCTACAATTCTATTTGAACAATATTTGAAGACAATAAACGGCAATCTGGTAATATTTGTGTGTAGCGTTGCATTACAATAACATGGCATATAAATGATCATGAGCACCGGGTTTAATAATTTAACGAATACTGAATTTGAACCCGGGCTATGCTCTCTCTATCTCTTTCAATCATAGCGAATATAATCACTAATATCGCTGAAATGATTCTTAGTCAGGTGGCTTAGTAAAATTACCGTTACTTGCCGGATAAAAGCACCTTTTTTGGTACAGGGCTTTCTTAGGACCTACTAAATGATATTAGGCTAGGAGCCCCCGGCAAAAAAAAAAAAATTAAATTTAAGGATGTGGGGGCGGGGCGTATTTTTGGAGCCCCCAATAATGTTATAACATTGATTTGTTGTTATACAAATGCCATTTTTGGTGCAGGGCTTCTTTAGGACCTACTGAAATATATTAGGGTAGGAGCCCCCGGCACGAATATCATATAAGGGTGTGGGGCGGGGGCATCGCCTCGTAGTCCACAAATAATTCATAAGGTAATATACCATTGAGTTTTTGTTGTACAAATGCCATGGGGCCTCCAATCACACATATATGAATAGTAATGCCGGGGGCTCCTACCCTACCATCATTCAGCAGGTCCTAAAGAAGCCCTGTACCAAAATGGCGTTTGTACAACAAAAACTCAATGTTATATTACCGTAATTATAAATTATTTGTGGGCTACGAGGCGACGCCCCGCCCCACACCCTATATGATATTCTTGCCGGGGACTCCTACCTAATATCGTTCAGTAGGTCCTAAGGAAGCCCTGTACCAAAAATGGCATTTGTACAACAACAAATCAATGTTATACAATTATTTAGAGCTCCAAAAGACGCCCCCGCCCGAGCCTTAAATTAAAATTTTTGCCGGGGCTCCTAGCCTAATATCGTTGAGTAGGTCCTAAGGAAACCCTGTACCAAAAATGGTGCTTTTATCAGGCAATTAAGTAACGGTAATTTCACTAATCCACCTGACTAACGTGCGGAGTAGTGCATACGGCTCTGATCTCGAGTAGGCCTACGAGTGCGCTCCATTTGCCAAATAAATCAGATACTTGAACATTGTTTATCGCTGATAAACACTGTTTATCGACTGATAAACACAGTTTCTCTCGATAAACACTGTTTATCGGCGATAAACACTATTTATCGACTGATAAACACAGTTTCTCTCGATAAACACTGTTTATCGGCGATAAACACTGTTTATCGGCGATAAACATTGTTTATCGAGAAAACTGTGTTTATCGCTCGATAAACAGTGTTTTCGACGATAAACAGTGTTTATCGGCGATAAACAGTGTTTATCTGAATTATTGGTCAAACGGCGCGCCATACGAGGGTCAAGGTCGTTGTCATGGTTATAAACTCCAACAATAGAAGAGCGGAAATAAGGTAATGGGATGCTGACATACAGCATTGATGATCCATGTATACTACATGTATATCGGGTTCAAATAACCCTGTTTTTCGGGGTCTTCTTGTTTTGCAGTTGTCGTTACTGTTTTCAAAGAATGTTAACGGGATCACGTTCCGACGTAATCCTAAATAAAAATTGTTAATAAACAAATAACATAGAACCAAAGTTTACCCTATTTGGAATAATCATTCAAAGATATACAATCATGCAAGATAAAGGAATGAACAAGAAGATGTGATGAAGCAAAATGTCACAAACAAACAGATGATTGTGAGAAATTATTGTTCTCTCTCTCTCTCTCGCACGCTTTATCAGTGCCATTTTCCATCTTCATCTCTGGCACTGTTTTCCGTTCCGCTATTTGCTTTTATTCCGAAAGTATTCCATTCGATCTCGAGATAAATTATTATACCATAACCTCGATATGAAGAAAAAACATAGAACGAGCGCCTGATGATATCGAAATAAGAAGAATATTACTGTACAATAATTATAAAAAGTAAAACCTTTGAACGTAAATCATGATAAATGGAAACTAAAGAGGAATCCAGAGCGGGTGGGGTTGATCGGAGAGACAAATAGCATAATAATAAATGACAATACGCACAACTTTCTCTCTCTCTCTTGTTTTCTCAATGTCGTTTTCAATCTTCATCTCTCATAGTGATTTCTGTTCCGCAAATTTTAATGAGATCTCGTTTCCACGTACTCCTAAATAAAAATAGCTGATTATAATTATAACGTAGTACCGAATTTGACCCTATCTGAAATGTTAATTCAAATATATAACAATCAAGGAAAGATAAAGGAATAATACAAATGTGATTTAGTAAAATGTCACTGACGAAAAGATGACATAAGAAATGATTGTTTCTCTCTGATTGTCTCTTTCTTTGTCTCTCTGTCTCTTTCCCTTTCTTTCTCTCTCTCTCTCTCTTTCTCTCCCTGTATTTCTCTCTTTCTATCTCTCTCTCCTGCTCGCTTTCTCAGCGCCATTTTACATCTTCATCTCTGGTACCGCTATTTGCTTTTATTCCGAAAGTATTCCTTTCGATCTTGAAACAAATTATTATACCATAACCTCGATGTGGAGAAGAAAAACACGGAACGAGCGCATGATTATAATCGAAATAACAAGAATATTACTATACAATAATTATAAAAAGTAAAACTTTCGAATGTAAATCATGATAAAACAATGGAAACTAGAGAGGAATCCAGAGCGGGTGGGGTTGATCGGAGAGACAAATAGCATATATAGCGGTAATAATAAATAACAATACGCCTTTCTCTCTCTTTCGTTTTCTCAATGTCGTTTTCCATCTTCATCTCTCATAGTGTTTTCTGTTCCGCGATTTTTAATGAGATCGCGTTTCGACGTACTCCTAAATAAAAATAGCTGTTCATATTATAACCTAAAACCAAATTTGACCCTATCTGAAATATTCATTCAAATATATAACAGTCATGGAAAGATAAAGGAATAATTAAAATATGATTTAGTAAAATGTCACAGACGAACAGATGACATGAGTAATGATTGTTTGTCTCTCTGTATGTCTCTTGCTCTCTTCCGCTTTCTTACTCGCTTTCTCAGCGATATTTTCCATCTCCATCTTTGGTACTGTTTTCCGTTCCGCTATTTGCTTTTATTCTGAAAGTATTTATTTCGATCTTGAGATAAATTATTATACCATAACCTCGATATGGAGAAGGAAAACACAGAACGAGCGCCTGATGATTTCAAATGAGAAGAATATTACTGTACAGTAATTAAAAACAGTAAAACTTTTGAATGTAAATCTCTGTTGCATCAAAATGATACGAAGGAAAAAAAATTTATTATGCTATATTGACGGTACTTATTTACGTCGGACAGATATAAACAAACAAAAAAGAAAGTAACTTAAGAAAAACATCAGAGCTGGGGGTGATCGGAGAGACAATTATCATAATAATAAATACAGTACATACTACGTCCAACTTTCTATCTCTCCGCCCCTCTCTCTCTCTCCCTCTCTCCCACTCTCTGTCTGTCTGTATGTCTGTCTTTCTATCTCTGTCTTTCTGTCAATGTCGTTTTAGCCATTTGCTTGTATGCCGGCATCATCCCTTCCTTGAGATAAATTATTATAACATATCCCTAATGATGTACACATTATACCTTATATTTATTATAGGGGACGAAAATAGAGAACGAGCGGCTGATAATGTCGAAATGAGAAGAATGTTACTGTACACAAATTATAGAAAGTAAAAGTATTGATTTGGTATGTAAATCTCTGTTGCATCAAAATAAAATGATACGTTCATTATATGTTATTGACAGAAATAATATACATCGGACATTATATACTTTAGCACAAAAGGGTTATCTAAAAGACGGTGGACAACATTATAAGTGAAAGAATAAAACTTTTCTTTTATTTATAAAAGAAATAGCATAACCACCCTACAAAAACAGAAGAAATATTGAAGAGGGAGACAAGAAAAAAATAAAAAGGACACAACAGCTAATCTAGATAAAACCAAAAATAGGGTTCTAGAGCGGAAGATGATAGGGAAACGTAATAGTTCGTAAGTATTGGCAAATTTTGACAATTATAGTTTGTAAGTATTGACAAAGTATAAACAAATAAAAATGACAGAGAAATATTTGAACGTATTTTAGACCTATATAGAATATACGAAAAGAGTTATGTCTTAGGCCCACCTACAGTTACGTAAGAGTTACGTAAGAGGAACAATGAACGTGGCCGAGGGTCAAGTTCGTTGTCATGGTTATAAACTCCAACAATAGAAGAGCGGAGGTAAGGTATTTGGGTGCGTGCCGTCATAAGCTTCTACAGGGCGAGCGCGGATTACGCTGCTCCCAATGAAGTACCAGCAGTATCAGTATTTGTGTATGGAAAGGTCTCAGCGAAAGTCAATATCTATGGGACAGACACCACGGAGCTGTATACGCTGCTATACGAATTTCTTGTGAGAGAAAACTTGACATGTTTATGAAAAAGTACAAATATAGTGAATAATATGAAAGTACACAAAACGGGAGCAATGGATAATGATAGTATATACTTTGGAAATACACTCAAATCAACTATTTTAGTGAATTAGTGGCAGGAAAGGCAATTTTAGGCTTGTAAAGACGTCATTTACCTGCCTATTATGGGAACCTGGTATACCAGGTTCCCGTCTGTGAGTGCGCTCCACGGGAACCTGGTATAGCAGGTTCCCGGAAGGAACGGGTTAATCGTTTAATTTTTCCTTTTTCTATTCTGTAAGATTTACATGTATTTACTACATAAATATTTATGACTATTATTATTTGAGGGATCCATATTCTAGAAGCCCTGCTTCTCGGTGCATCCCGTCATTTCCAAAGTTTTCCTTTAATATTACCATATCACTAGGATATGATTCTGCTACGATTCCAAGAAATCAACAAAGCGTGGTGGATCCTGGCTTGATCTTTTCAATCTTCTACATTGTATTAAACCGCATTGAAACCATGATAGATGTATAACCATTATGGATATGAGTACGTAGCTAGCCTGTTTCCTAAATAAAGACAAACCCGTATTAATTAACTAACTTTCTAGTTATGGTAAATAAGCAAATCTAGATGTTATCGGTTGATTAAATAAATCAGATTGGACTATTATTATTATAATTATTTTCATTATTATTATTTTTATTTGTCAATATTATTGTTCATGTTGTTGATGTTTTCATTATTCTTATTATTATTGATGGTAATAATAACAATACAAATTATAATTTGGCTATAATGATAGCAAAAATTTTATTGATTCTGACGCTACTTTCTTTGACCATTGGAATATAATCAAAGTAGATCTATGATATATAAGCTGTCTAGCCGATACTTACATGGTATCATTCCTGGGGATGAGGTGGCTAAACGTTCCGTTTTTCGATGTCGTCTGATTTTGCGATGTATTCTGTAATTTGGAGTTTACGTCATTAACGCATTTGGCTTTGCTATAATGTATCCAATGAAAAATAAAGAAATCACATTAATGATATCTACACTTTAAATGATTTAACCATTAATGTAATTGCGCAGTTTAGGATTTGTAGTACACCCTAATGCCAAGGTTCAGTATTAAATTTCAAGAAAAATATATACTTATGATATTTTGCCTTCGTCGCCATGCTCTCGCGCATGCTAGTTTAACTTTGTCTCGTAAAGTTATTTTATTGTGTTTGCATCCTCAATCGTGCGATTCTTCGTTGTAAGTCTATATTTGCCTTAACATGTTCACCCCGATGTATAAAGCATGCTGTTAATTTTTTTTTCCAATTATGCAATTCTAATTATAGTATCCCTACCCACTTACATATCTTGTTTTTATCTATATTTTTCTTTTTTCTATTCTTTAAGATTTACATGCATTTACTAGATAAATATTTATGACTATTATTAATTGAGGGATCAGAAAATATAAATAAGTAGCTATAGAATGTTTCCTAAATTAAGACAAAGCCCGTATTAATACACAAACTTTCTAATTAAGGTAAATAACCACATCTGGATATTATGGATTGAAAAATAAATCAGATTGGACTATTATTATCATTATTATTTTCACTATTATTTTGGTTTTTCAGTATTATTGTTCTTTTTGTTGTTTTCTTATTCCTATACTTCTTCTCATTCTTATTCTTATTGATGGTAATAATAACAATACAAATTATAATTTGGCTATAATGATAGCAAAAAGTTTATTAATTCTGACGCTACTTTCTTTGACCATTGGAATATAATCAAAGTAGATCTATAATATAAAAGTCGTCTAGCCGATACTTACATGGTATCATTGCTTGGGATGAGGTGGCTAAACGTGCCGTTTTTCGATGTCGTCTGATTTTCCGATGTAGTATTCTGTAACTCGGAGTTTACGTCATCGAGGCATTTGCTATAATGTATCCAACGTTAAAAAATATATATCTACACTTTAATAATAAGAAATAATACTTATGTGCAACCATTATGATAACAATCGTATTCATATTTTCATAAGATATCTCGATATGTCCTCTTCCCTCTTGTTTTAAATATCTCTTTCTCCCTCTCCATTACTGCCCTTTGTGCAGATGGTGTTTGCACATTGATTTCCCACGTGCTTCATGTCGTGAAAGATTGCTATCTGATCATTAGGTCAGGTTCAAGTTACATTGTTTGGTAAAGTGTTGAAGCTATAGAATTTGATTATTGTTAGATATTGACAGAGGGATAACTGTCACCTGGGGAGTGTTTCACAAAGACTAAGATCGACTTTAAGTTGGACTTAACTATGGCAGGCCATTCATGCCACTGTTTGCTCTCATCGTTTACTGGCATTGGTCTCTCAAGGGATTTACAAATCATGGTCACAAATCTACAGAATTTACATTTTTTGATAGTTCATTATTGAGGTAAAAAAAATTATCTAAAGATCATAATTGAGAGACCAATGAAAAGAGCAACCAGTGGCATGAATGGCCTGCCATAGTTAAGTCCAACTTAAAGTCGATCTTAGTCTTTGTGAAACACCCCAGGTTCAAGTTACATTGTTTGGTAAAGGGTTGAAGCTATAGAATTCGATTATTGTTAGATATTGACAGAGGGATAACTGTCACCAGGACATGCTTTAAAAAATCTAATTTCTGACCAAAACACTATATCAGGAAAAGAAAGGGGGGAAAAAACCTTTAAAAAATATTAAGTTTATTTAAAGGAATTGCGGTCCCCCTATGATTCCCCCGATCCGTCTCTGAGCGGGATGCATACCAAAGGGCGGTTGGAAGTGTATTCCGCTGGGGTAGATACGACAGGACCGTGGGTCTTGGTGAAATCACTATGACGTAGCTTATGGTTACTGCAGCTGACAGTATGCAAAGGAAACAGAAGCGGCTCAGAATGGATCCACCAGATCTAGAAATCAAGAACATAAATTATAACACTGAATATGGACTATTGTTTTTTACACTCAATAATTTAACCTATAACGGGCCTTATAATGGAACTCATTACCTAATAATATCAAATAAGCCAAAACACTTAATACCTTCAAACTCAGGTTCAGAAGAACGCTAATACAGGAAATATAATTCACACCATTTTTGTAATGGGGGGGGGGGGATATTCGGGTATGACATTTCTTGCATTTTTTTCTTTCCTTATGCGAAACACTCTACATTGATCTTCATTTATACAAAATTATATTATATGTTTTGATAATCCATCCACTTTTCAAAATGTATGTTTGTGAAGTAATGATTCGTTTATTGTACAAAAATGTATTGCTTTTTTTCAACCACGATGTTTGTTTGTACTTGTTCAAAACATATTGTATATAAATGTTCAGTTATTTCCTTTTTTATGTTGATCTTTTGGAGGTGGAAAATAAAGTTCAAGTTCGAATTCAATATTGCTGAACAAATGCTACTAAAACCATTACACAAGTGACATATATTCAGACAAAATTAATAATAAGCGTACCAGGTTTTTACTGTAACAAAAACGTAGGAAACCATTCCCAAAATGTTTGTTGAATTTATACACATTTACCGAGCAACGAGCTATTACATTCACCTGTTATATGTTATTGTATTTCACTAAACATAATTCGAATTGCATACAGTACTTGTACATACGTCGGACAAAAATAATGGCATGCCCTCCTTACAATTCATAATGTCTGCAATTTGAATTCTGACCATTGAAATACAAATTATTATTCGTGACAGGTGAATGAGCTAATTTGTAACAAGGCACTTGACCAAAAAAATGCATTAAATGTAATTACATTACCCTTACTACGACAAGTCGTAATCAGGAGGGTTTATACAATAACAAAATTATGGGCCCTATATATTTCAAGCAATTATGATATGGCTGGGGAAAATATGAGACAATCAGTCTAATTTATATTTTATATTAACAAATCATGATATATAGTGATATTCTTCCCGACAAAATAAATCATGCATACAGACAAAAACCATAGCGCAATCCTCAAACAGTCAAAGGAATACTTATGTTTGCATTATACGGTTTAAACGTGGCAGGCCTATAAATTTCCCCAGTCTGGCTTTAAAAAAAATCCAGAAATATCTGAGAAGACTGACTTTCGAATGAAACTCTCTGTGCAACCATTAAAATAAAAATAAAAATCGATGTATGACAACATTATTCAGCTCAAAAACATGGCATTATATGATATCAGGAGGGACTGACTTTCAAATGAAAATATCTTTGTCAGGTGACCCCCCCAAAAACACCCCAAAATTTGCGCGAACTAATTTACTCACAATGAAAAAAAAGAAAAGAAAAGAGATGAAGATCGAAGCCTAGGCACTATAGGCTTCAACTCTGTTCTCACGTACATAATAATGCTAGGTATTTTTAACCCACAAAATAAACCTATTTTTGCTTCATTGTGACCAACATGCTCTTTCCATCGCCAGCGAAATCAATCCCTGTATGCACTGGCACAAATGTGTTACAGTATATAAACTGACCAAGGTGTCTAAAAATGGAGCTAAGTCTCCGAATACTTAATAACGATATTCGATGAAATTCCTGGTGTATGCTGTGTAATATGTTATAAGCTTTAGAGGAATTTCACCACGTTTGAAGAAAACTCCAAAGTTGTCATTGGTTGTATACGACATTGCATTTTCCAAAAGTTTTTTAGCGTATACAGTCCACATGGTCAACGGCATCCGTGTAGAATTGACGAATTACCGACATCTGAAAATTTCGTGGCAATCAATCAAATGAACATTTACAGGCCATTTATAATATATATAATGTAATCATTAATGCATACGTCTTTGTTAAGTGCCTCGTTATTTCAATCAGCTCATATTTGAATACATTTCGAAAATGATATGACCGCTATCGCGCTTCTAAATCAAACAGAAGATACCCGATTCCCTTTGTGTCAGAGATTAATAACCATCATTATACCTCTATATATTTGAATCAAAATCATCGCTCTTGATGATTCAACGAGCACGGTGCGGATTTGTGGTTATTAGAACAGCGAGCTGAGCAAAGTATATATATACATGTAGCAGCTATATGGTTGAACTGTGCACAGTGTATACGTGTACATGACGTCGAAAGATGATGGTTTCCAGCCACGAACTTTGTTGCGTGAAAAGTACCCCTTTACCGGAGATTTTGGGAACACGAATGCGGTCCCTTCGACCCCGGAATGGGGGGGGGGTGGCTCATTCACTTGCCTCTCAATCCAAGAGTGGAAGATTCGAATTGTTCAGAGTATGTGTGTGTGTGTACACACACAGTGACTGGTGCATTATTTCACGAGAAGTTCAATTAATAAACCAAGCAATTAAAACAATGAACAGGTAGTCACATACATACTTACCCAAACCGCCAAGATGTTACAGATGCCATGCAGGCTTCCTCGCCTTTCGACATATGGTCACGAGTGGAAATGATTATTTTCTTTCAACATGTATTATCTACTTTCTTAAGTTAATAAGCACTGCTTCTGTTGTTGATTCCACTGGTGATTACTTAGGGATAGATTAAATAACAGTTTTGTATCACTGCTACCGTCAATGACCGTATTCCAAAATGTTACCAACAAGAAAGCTCTGCATGCACTGTCGAAAGGTAGGGTCCGATGGTCATCAGCACGTGCGTGCGTGCGTGAAATTTACCCGAACCGCGCACAAGCTTCATGCATGATGTAAAATGTCATGATTGATAATGTATTATGTATATATTGGTTTTTGTACGATATCAGATGACGTCAGAAGCGAGAAGCTGGCTGATGTAGCCTTGTACTGTGTACATTCACAGAAAGTGAAACGTTCGAAGCCAAGTCAGATTGGAATATCTTACTCTTAAATAAACTTGAAGATGACTTTGTACATGTATAAACAAACGTAATTGACGTATGAGCCAGTTTAAACCATGCTGGACGTTTTATATGAATTATAGAAGGTCACGGTAAAAAAAGGTACTCGTATATGTTTCTGTAAAGGGTTGCCATATTTTGAATGGCAAGGTATGCAAATTAGGTGACAAATTATGCAAATTAGGTCAGTTTAGAAAGATGAGTCACGTGACCTGCTGGTTTTGTGTTTTAAGCATTTTGTATTACTATCAAACATGCAGAACCTTGTTTGAGGTCTTGAGTATAAATATAACCATAGCTAAATGTATTATCTAATATAGGGGTCATGAAGAACGGGGAATTTTTAGTCAATTTAAATTTTGTACTGGTTTTAAGGAGAAGAAATTAATTATGCAGAAATGATTTAGAGGATTGCTTGTACATGTTCTATGGTAAAGGAGAAAGTGACAGTTGTCACGTTGGAAAACGCAAACAGCAGTTTTATCAAAATATCCTTTTTTTCTTTCATGAAACAAGGACACTAAATAAAGCAAAATGTAGCGTGTACATGTAAGAGAGAGAGAGAGAGAGAGAATGTGCCATCGGTGGTTGTAATTAGTATAGAAATTATACAGTGTCCCGCTAAGCATTGAATGTGGGTTGTCACGGGTTACTGTGAAAAGGTTGAGGCTACCTTTGAAAGGAAAGTGGAATGGCATTACACCTGTTATAGACAGAGAGTTCTTTTGTAGATGACTGTTTATATGTACTGGCGTAACAGTGGCTAGGGGCCACACCCAATGAAGTTGTCTTGGTGTACAGTAGCAGCTTGCTTAAGCAATATAGCTGCTTGTCCACACGATGAAGAATGCAAGTTGAGAAAGATGTGACTTCTTGCTTTTTAAGTTTTGCTACAGAAGAATTTGCAGCTTATAAGTAAAACCGATACTTTTCCATCGGTAAGTGAAATCATAAATTGTATTCTTTTACTACATTGATGATTGTATAATCGTGTACTCTATTGAAGGGTGATTTTATTTCAAATGACAAATTGAAGTACGAGAACGGTATAACATGTTGTTTTACCATTCGCTATCAATTATACTTTGGGCAAGGAACTTTATGATTAAAGAAGAGGAAAATATTTACAATTATAATTGATGCATGTTTCACCCATAAGAAGAGCCTATTGTAGAGAAATGTTAGTGCCTGAACTCTTTACATTCTAGATGGCACAGGGTCTTGGGAGACAGGCTGAGGTTTCCACGAGAGTCGATGCGAGACGGGACATTTGGACACGTGGCCGACAGATCACCAAGAACGGTCTCCAGAATAGAGAACGCAAATGAACAGTATGGTGAGCTGTACTTGTGCCCAGAATTTTGACAGACTATTATGAAACTCGTTGAAAAGACAAAATAGTTCGATGAACTTGAAAGACGTGTCAAAGGTGTAGCAGAGCCAGTCCTATCAGTTGGGCATATTGACTATTTCGAGTTTGAGTGTAGATGTATTTTCATATCTACTGTATTGTTGATACATGCGTTGTATAAAGACGACTTTGAAATTGCTTATAAGCAAAGGTCATTGTGAAAGGTCAGTCAAGGGTGAAGAAAGCGGACAATACAGGTCTGGATTTAACATGACTGTTTACGACAAGAAATCAGTTGTTGATTGTATTGATAACAGATCATGGTCGTTTGAAGGTATAATTTGTAGAGTTGATAACTGAATAAGTGGACAATGAGGGTCTGTTTATGCACGTTAAGGTAATGTTTCTCAAGAGCGAGAAGTGTATGAGATAACAGATATGTTATATGTTTAGACAAGTCAGGTCTACTTGTATTGAACATTATTGGTGTAGATTTCATATATAACAAAATATAGAATGATTTGATACCAGTTAAAACGGTGGTGAACATTTATATTTGATTAGACAAGTTTGGTTTATTTTGCTGGGACCGAGTGTATGAAAAGATTATTGGAAGAGGGTATTTATTTCGTTCTTACCATTCTCTTTTCGTCAGAGAATTCATTAAGAATTGAAACTGTTATTGCAAGATTTAGTATTCGAAGGAAGGTAATAAAAGTTACCCCTACTATATTAAACATCCTTCAAGGTTGCAGCTAGTCCAGAATCTGCCCGGTCCTTTATATATATATATATATTTTCAATTATATTTTATTTTCTCCATTGCTTTTCACAAACAATAACAAAATAACAATAACAAACAATAACAAAATCAATTCATAAAATAATGTGCATGTTAATATTATTATATAGAAAATGATTTTACATTCACATCTAAATAATACAAATGAACTTTTACTATTTACATCAAATAAAGCATGAAACATGCATGCATGAAGAAGGCATGAACATAAAAGACATTATATATATATATATATATATATATTTATATATATTCCCTACATACTTGATTCAAGCCGCCGAAGATGGCGTTCTCAACAAACTCATAATTATGCTCACCAGCCCAGCCTATGGACCGCCGCCCGTTCTAATTCGAGGATTACGCCATCTTCGGCTGGCAGCAAGTAAGTGGGGCAGGTCGCATTGCTGGTGAGGTGGAGATCAAATTAAATAGGCCAGATTCTGGACTAGGTTGCAGTATGCAAATTTCAGTCTTATACGAGTTTTATCTTTTGAGTTAAAATGCCATACAAATGCTTTGAATCACCGTCATCATCACGTGCGAAAAGCATTGTACTATTATGAAGGTGCAACCAAAGAACTCCTCCAGAGCCCTTGAAATGGAATCAAATTTTGAGAGGAAAATATGCCTCTGCACTGTTTGTCATACAGCAGACCACTAAATATAAGTAAACTCCTAAAAACTGACTATAGCAATCAGATTCAGAGGAAACCACAACAATAATGTGCACATGTACCACGGCTGGACACTTGTTCGACACTTGTTCTAGCTGTGACATTTAACCATCTCATCGTGCTTGTTCTCTTTTTCTTTCTTTTTTGTCTTGGTAAATTAGCTACTACGAACAGAAGGGAATGAATTTACTATGATATGCAGGGCTTAAAGCTATGTGTTCTACCATTTTCTTTTTGGTAGGTAGCAACTGAACAAATAATATCCTGTGGTATACACAAATATCCTTTTGAATTCTTTGAACCATGAAATTTTACATACAAAGATCGTTCAAAGGTTCACGCAAGATATAGATTTTAAAACCCTAAAGCATGACAATAGTTGGAATGCGGACAAAAGAATATCTTAATGTTTACTGGCAGCCGGATATCAAAGATGTGTCATTGAAGCATGACATACGACAATCTCCAGTGTAATTATGGACTCACTCGTAATTTATGGCAATGTTGGGTGACAAGGAGTTGTCTTATAGAAAAGGAGGCACTCTGCATGTTTGCACGATATGGTGAGCTGTAATATTCATTACCGTTTTCCATTCTAATTAACCTCGTGAAACTCATGTATTCGACACGTATATAAAGAGAGCTACAAAATTTGACTGCATGACACCGAGGAATTTCTTTGGATTCACCTACTAAATTAAAAAAAAACACTCAACCACAAATAGTAATAATTGGATCGACGTAATGACAGCATGGAAACACCTTCTCTGTATAACTACACAGCGAGAGACACGACCAAATCATGTCACTTTGTTCGTGACAAGGCACCCATGTGAGGTGCCTTGTGTTGGATTTTGACGTATACAGATATTACTGGATGACTATATACAACTACAAGTAATAGGCCTATTAGTGTTATCTGAATTCTGTATAAAAAAAGAAGAATAAACAAGAGTTTGGATGTAATGGACTTTGATCTTCATCATCATACTTGGATTGGTTTTATCATAGAGCCCTGTCTTTGATTAGCATGGTTGAGGGGGAATCGGCAGAGCTGCTGTGTACAGACTAATACGATAACAGAATTCTGCTTTTAAGGGGGGAAAAAGAGTTCAGATGGAGTGGACACTGATTTTCATCGCTATACTTGGATCGGTCATATCGACTAGAGCCCTGTCTGTAGTTAACGTGGTTGAAGGGGAATTGGCAGAATTGTATTTCCCATATCCATGTGACAGCACCGGAGTGACACTCCAGCATGGACACCAAGTCCCATTTTACAGAACAGGACACCCACAATCTGTCACATCGGCTCCGGATCTAGTAGGCCTACAGAGATTCACAATAAGGAATACAGTCGGTAGTGATAATTGTACCCTGCATCTTGTAATTAATCCCGTGGAAATAACCGATGCAGGTACGTATAGTTGTCAAGCATATAAGGGCGGCAGTGTCTTTTCAGAGTGTCTTAGCATCATACTGAACATTGTGTTATCTCCTGGTCAGGTTTCATGTGAATGGATTGAGGACCACGCCTACGAAGTTAATGATTGGGAGATACTATCGTGTACTGCTTCATCAGAGAGTCTATCAGGGTATATTCAGTGCTATCAAGATGGTGAGACGGTCCCACCGAAGACAACACCTGTGGAAACAAATGGTACTTTACAGCAAACCATTTGGGTTAGATCGAATTCTAATCCCGTGTTCTGTTGCTCGAAAACTCCAGATCGTCCTATAGACCGGTGTCAATGCAAGAACTATGTATGGGACCCTCAAGTGATAAAGTCAATTATTACCACCGATCCTTGTCCTGTTCCTACACCCTTTCCAAGTACAATATCATCCCAAAACTTTGCAGTCAACAACACACCACCAACGACAGGAGCAGTTACATTAGACAACAGTTCAAGCACTGAGTGCCACGGGTCTTATAGGTTGGTGATTGGATTAGTAACTGTGATACTTATTCTTTTTGTACGTCTCGTGTTCTATCATAGGGCTTTCCATCAGCAGAATCGTTTGAGGAACAACCCTGTTGAAGTGCATACAAAACTGCAGGAAACAAAATTAATCATAGAATCGTACGAGGATAGTCAAGTAGACGTTGAAACGTTGGGAAACGATTAGGCCTACTATTATCGATAGTAATTGTTCAAGATCAAGCTCAAAATTCAATTTGATTGAATTCCAATAAAACAAGCATACATGTATAACTAAGTCAGGAATACAGAGCAAATGCAAATATCTATACATGGAATCAAGAGTACCATATAATACCAGGGTTGTCTTGTCAAGATAGTCCCCTTATGTAAACAAAACAAAAACAAAAAAGTAGAAAGTGCTCGAATGCAAGAGGAGAGGATGTTTAAACATTTAGTTATATGAATATGCAAATTGTGATTATAGGCAATACTAACATGCAATAGTATCGACAATAAATGATTGCTTATATGAATATTATGAATGCTCGCAGTAACGGCAATACATTATGATAAACATGATGAATGCAACGCTACTTAATGTGTATTTGACATTCTTTGGGGAGACATAATTAATAAACAATAATGACAATTATATTAATTTAATGAAAATCATCACTATCATCATTATCATAAAATGCAAAGGGCTTTTTTCCATCGTTTGAGAAGCTAAGGTGATTGAAAATTAGAAATTGATTTGTATTATCTGTGCTAAAACAAAGTATGTAAATCAACGTAAACTGTATGAATAACCCTATTCTCCCCTATGTTTGCGTATGTGCAGTCATTCGGCAAGTTTTCGTTCAGTGTGTTAACCATGATATGCTGATCAAAACAACCTGATACGTGACAAAAATTTAGGATGATTTATACTCCACTTTCCCGACAAATGCAGTAATGAAACTGGACATCAAACCTACTTTTAAATCAAAGAGGAATTGAGTTTTTGTAAAGGTAATAGATTTTGTGAGCCTACTCATTCATTTTACGTCAATTTGGAAGAATACCATAGAATCCATGTCTCCTTAAAAGGATTTTTCTCCAAATAGCCTTGTATCTGAAATTTAGCAATGGAAATGCTGAACATTTGGGACTAAACTCTCTCCTCTATGTGTACGTGGTCTAATATACCCATTTAATAAATAATGTATGCAGTGTATATGATTTTAAGCGAGATTTATTCAATATTTGTCATAGGTTTAATGATTCCAAAACCTCACGGTTTACGACAATATATTTGTTTGTACTACATTATCAATGTTTCCAATTGCTTGCTTGCATACAATATCTTTCACTACGCAAATGCATGATTATTTAACTTTATATTTACTGAAATCAATTGTTCAAAGATTCCAAACAAGTACTGATTTTCAACAGCAAAATGTAACTTGACACTAGGCCTAAAATGTTATCCTATTACGCCTCTATTTACCATTTTCTATCATTATGACACTGCTACTGTAGTTATGTTGTTGTGTAGAAGTTACGCATATTCCTACTGCATGTTCAGTTTCATGATTATGTCTCAGTCATAAAGGCCTAAAGGCTTTTCATACACTGCACAAAAAGCGACGTTTTGGTTGATCCCATTGACTATATTCTATAAAGTGAGACATGAATTGAACAAAAAGCTGTTTTCACATTGTATGGTTGGGTAGCTATTGATTTATAATGAGCCGGGCATGAAAAAAACCACAATTCAAATTGTCATGCTTGGCGTATAATAATGCTTAAAAGAGCTAATAGTAATACTCTGCGAAGTAGAGCCTGTTTCACACACGGCACGCTAAACCGCCTTCAAGTTCAAACATGTCAAAAGCCCGCAGTGACAGATTTTTGTGTGTAAGGCCGTTCACGGTGTTTTGTGTGAGCCAGGGTTAATCCTGCGAGAGGTTTTGTACTTTTGCCTACATTGCACTATTAATGTTGTTCAGTTTCGACCAAAGTTCCCCGTGGCTCTCAGAAAATCATAAATAGCCGGACTTTCTTCTTCCTTCTCCTCCTCCTCCTCGTCATCTTCTTCTTCTTTTCTGCCTCCTCCTACTTCTTATTCTTCTCCCTCTTCCTAATATAGGCCCTAATATAGGCCCTATAATTTTCCAGGAAATGATGGCAGCTGTAAACATGGTAGGGATGGGCGGAAATTTTCTACATTAAGTTGAAATATGTTTCTGAAATAAATACAACCTATTGTGATTCATATTGATGTATTTTGGAATATTTCTTCTTCTTCCTTCCTTTGGGTATATTTTCATCCTTTGCGCCTCCAAAAGCAAATATATTTTGTGGGCAAATTCCGTTTTTTAAGAATAATTCGTTTGCAGTAGAAAATGACGAATTAGAAAAACATATCTAAGGAAAATCAGACAGCTATACTACAAATATTTTTAGTCAGGGACATATCTTAATCATTGAAATCAAATTTAGATTAAAAATGTATTCAAATTTCATGCTAGAAAGATGTACAATATTTACAAGAAAAATTCGTTTAAGGTCAATGAATGATATTATGCAAATGAAACGAGTAACTCCTAATGCCCCGAATCATATTAAAGATATGTAATAAAATATGCTAACAAATTTCAAACGAAGCAAATGACACAAAATTTTCAATAATCGAGTTAAAAAGAGGTAAAATAGGTAATAAACACCATCATTTTTTTCCTTCATTATTGGATTCATCCGCACTAGTTCAACAACATTACAGCAATCATGAAACAAGTTTACAACTAGAACGCAAAGATGTAAAAATCAATCCATGGACATTTGGACAGCCTTTAATGCCACGATTTAAAATATGATAATTTTTATGTAATTTTCCTTTTCTCTTCAAATCCCCTCGAGTTGATTCCTTGAAACTCTTTGCGATTGCATTAAACATACGTTCAATTAATGATGAGTGAGTGAGTTAAGGTCCCTTATGATATCCCGTTGCCAGCCCCGCCAGACGACTTCATTTTTTTTCATTTTTATTTGTTCATTTCCAACAAAATACAATATATAATAACGAATACAATGTAAAATGTATACAAAACATAGTTACATTTGTAAGAAACACATCATAACAGTAATTTTTACATTTGAGGAAGACAAAAATAGAATTATAAATTTAACTGCAATTATATTTTGAGGAAATGGAGAGGTCCACTGAAAAGCAGAGCTTGTAAATTGTGGACCCCTCAGATGATAATAAGTGTGAAAAGATTAAAGAATACATAAACAATCAAAGAAGAATAGCGGCCGACAGAGACAACATTTATTAAAACACGTAATGACTGGAAACAAGAGGACGTAAACAAATTACATGACGAAGACAGAACAAGAAAGAAAAAAGAAAAGAAAATGTGGGCTGCGTTTGGAGGGATGGAGAGGAGAAGAGAAATCGTAGAGATCGAGCACGAAATAGGCAGCGCACAAAATCCTTGAGATTGCTGAAACAAAAAGTAAAAACATGATGGCAAGTAGTATGTATTTTTTAGAGAGGGCAGAAGAAAGAAGACAAAAATTGGGAAGGAGATGTTCTACCGCAATACATTTCTAACTACCTGTATTATACGATTGTAATAAGGAAAATTTTAACTTTTTTTTAAAAGCAATTAGTGAAGGGGAAGTTTTCAAATCGTTATGCAGAGTATTCCAAAATTTAGGGCCTTCAAAAATAAACGTGTTCTGCAG
>CP137672.1:5354239-5504497 GCA_037976565.1 Mesocentrotus franciscanus
GCTATCAATTATACTTTGGGCAAGGAACTTTATGATTAAAGAAGAGGAAAATATTTACAATTATAATTGATGCATGTTTCACCCATAAGAAGAGCCTATTGTAGAGAAATGTTAGTGCCTGAACTCTTTACATTCTAGATGGCACAGGGTCTTGGGAGACAGGCTGAGGTTTCCACGAGAGTCGATGCGAGACGGGACATTTGGACACGTGGCCGACAGATCACCAAGAACGGTCTCCAGAATAGAGAACGCAAATGAACAGTATGGTGAGCTGTACTTGTGCCCAGAATTTTGACAGACTATTATGAAACTCGTTGAAAAGACAAAATAGTTCGATGAACTTGAAAGACGTGTCAAAGGTGTAGCAGAGCCAGTCCTATCAGTTGGGCATATTGACTATTTCGAGTTTGAGTGTAGATGTATTTTCATATCTACTGTATTGTTGATACATGCGTTGTATAAAGACGACTTTGAAATTGCTTATAAGCAAAGGTCATTGTGAAAGGTCAGTCAAGGGTGAAGAAAGCGGACAATACAGGTCTGGATTTAACATGACTGTTTACGACAAGAAATCAGTTGTTGATTGTATTGATAACAGATCATGGTCGTTTGAAGGTATAATTTGTAGAGTTGATAACTGAATAAGTGGACAATGAGGGTCTGTTTATGCACGTTAAGGTAATGTTTCTCAAGAGCGAGAAGTGTATGAGATAACAGATATGTTATATGTTTAGACAAGTCAGGTCTACTTGTATTGAACATTATTGGTGTAGATTTCATATATAACAAAATATAGAATGATTTGATACCAGTTAAAACGGTGGTGAACATTTATATTTGATTAGACAAGTTTGGTTTATTTTGCTGGGACCGAGTGTATGAAAAGATTATTGGAAGAGGGTATTTATTTCGTTCTTACCATTCTCTTTTTCGTCAGAGAATTCATTAAGAATTGAAACTGTTATTGCAAGATTTAGTATTCGAAGGAAGGTAATAAAAGTTACCCCTACTATATTAAACATCCTTCAAGGTTGCAGCTAGTCCAGAATCTGCCCGGTCCTTTATATATATATATTTTTTTTCAATTATATTTTATTTTCTCCATTGCTTTTCACAAACAATAACAAAATAACAATAACAAACAATAACAAAATCAATTCATAAAATAATGTGCATGTTAATATTATATAGAAAATGATTTTACATTCACATCTAAATAATACAAATGAACTTTTACTATTTACATCAAATAAAGCATGAAACATGCATGCATGAAGAAGGCATGAACATAAAAGACATTATATATATATATATATATATATATTTATATATATTCCCTACATACTTGATTCAAGCCGCCGAAGATGGCGTTCTCAACAAACTCATAATTATGCTCACCAGCCCAGCCTATGGACCGCCGCCCGTTCTAATTCGAGGATTACGCCATCTTCGGCTGGCAGCAAGTAAGTGGGGCAGGTCGCATTGCTGGTGAGGTGGAGATCAAATTAAATAGGCCAGATTCTGGACTAGGTTGCAGTATGCAAATTTCAGTCTTATACGAGTTTTATCTTTTGAGTTAAAATGCCATACAAATGCTTTGAATCACCGTCATCATCACGTGCGAAAAGCATTGTACTATTATGAAGGTGCAACCAAAGAACTCCTCCAGAGCCCTTGAAATGGAATCAAATTTTGAGAGGAAAAAATATGCCTCTGCACTGTTTGTCATACAGCAGACCACTAAATATAAGTAAACTCCTAAAAACTGACTATAGCAATCAGATTCAGAGGAAACCACAACAATAATGTGCACATGTACCACGGCTGGACACTTGTTCGACACTTGTTCTAGCTGTGACATTTAACCATCTCATCGTGCTTGTTCTCTTTTTCTTTCTTTTTTGTCTTGGTAAATTAGCTACTACGAACAGAAGGGAATGAATTTACTATGATATGCAGGGCTTAAAGCTATGTGTTCTACCATTTTCTTTTTGGTAGGTAGCAACTGAACAAATAATATCCTGTGGTATACACAAATATCCTTTTGAATTCTTTGAACCATGAAATTTTACATACAAAGATCGTTCAAAGGTTCACGCAAGATATAGATTTTAAAACCCTAAAGCATGACAATAGTTGGAATGCGGACAAAAGAATATCTTAATGTTTACTGGCAGCCGGATATCAAAGATGTGTCATTGAAGCATGACATACGACAATCTCCAGTGTAATTATGGACTCACTCGTAATTTATGGCAATGTTGGGTGACAAGGAGTTGTCTTATTGAAAAGGAGGCACTCTGCATGTTTGCACGATATGGTGAGCTGTAATATTCATTACCGTTTTCCATTCTAATTAACCTCGTGAAACTCATGTATTCGACACGTATATAAAGAGAGCTACAAAATTTGACTGCATGACACCGAGGAATTTCTTTGGATTCACCTACTAAATTAAAAAAAAACACTCAACCACAAATAGTAATAATTGGATCGACGTAATGACAGCATGGAAACACCTTCTCTGTATAACTACACAGCGAGAGACACGACCAAATCATGTCACTTTGTTCGTGACAAGGCACCCATGTGAGGTGCCTTGTGTTGGATTTTGACGTATACAGATATTACTGGATGACTATATACAACTACAAGTAATAGGCCTATTAGTGTTATCTGAATTCTGTATAAAAAAAGAAGAATAAACAAGAGTTTGGATGTAATGGACTTTGATCTTCATCATCATACTTGGATTGGTTTTATCATAGAGCCCTGTCTTTGATTAGCATGGTTGAGGGGGAATCGGCAGAGCTGCTGTGTACAGACTAATACGATAACAGAATTCTGCTTTTAAGGGGGGAAAAAGAGTTCAGATGGAGTGGACACTGATTTTCATCGCTATACTTGGATCGGTCATATCGACTAGAGCCCTGTCTGTAGTTAACGTGGTTGAAGGGGAATTGGCAGAATTGTATTTCCCATATCCATGTGACAGCACCGGAGTGACACTCCAGCATGGACACCAAGTCCCATTTTACAGAACAGGACACCCACAATCTGTCACATCGGCTCCGGATCTAGTAGGCCTACAGAGATTCACAATAAGGAATACAGTCGGTAGTGATAATTGTACCCTGCATCTTGTAATTAATCCCGTGGAAATAACCGATGCAGGTACGTATAGTTGTCAAGCATATAAGGGCGGCAGTGTCTTTTCAGAGTGTCTTAGCATCATACTGAACATTGTGTTATCTCCTGGTCAGGTTTCATGTGAATGGATTGAGGACCACGCCTACGAAGTTAATGATTGGGAGATACTATCGTGTACTGCTTCATCAGAGAGTCTGTCAGGGTATATTCAGTGCTATCAAGATGGTGAGACGGTCCCACCGAAGACAACACCTGTGGAAACAAATGGTACTTTACAGCAAACCATTTGGGTTAGATCGAATTCTAATCCCGTGTTCTGTTGCTCGAAAACTCCAGATCGTCCTATAGACCGGTGTCAATGCAAGAACTATGTATGGGACCCTCAAGTGATAAAAGTCAATTATTACCACCGATCCTTGTCCTGTTCCTACACCCTTTCCAAGTACAATATCATCCCAAAACTTTGCAGTCAACAACACACCACCAACGACAGGAGCAGTTACATTAGACAACAGTTCAAGCACTGAGTGCCACGGGTCTTATAGGTTGGTGATTGGATTAGTAACTGTGATACTTATTCTTTTTGTACGTCTCGTGTTCTATCATAGGGCTTTCCATCAGCAGAATCGTTTGAGGAACAACCCTGTTGAAGTGCATACAAAACTGCAGGAAACAAAATTAATCATAGAATCGTACGAGGATAGTCAAGTAGACGTTGAAACGTTGGGAAACGATTAGGCCTACTATTATCGATAGTAATTGTTCAAGATCAAGCTCAAAATTCAATTTGATTGAATTCCAATAAAACAAGCATACATGTATAACTAAGTCAGGAATACAGAGCAAATGCAAATATCTATACATGGAATCAAGAGTACCATATAATACCAGGGTTGTCTTGTCAAGATAGTCCCCTTATGTAAACAAAACAAAAAACAAAAAAAGTAGAAAGTGCTCGAATGCAAGAGGAGAGGATGTTTAAACATTTAGTTATATGAATATGCAAATTGTGATTATAGGCAATACTAACATGCAATAGTATCGACAATAAATGATTGCTTATATGAATATTATGAATGCTCGCAGTAACGGCAATACATTATGATAAACATGATGAATGCAACGCTACTTAATGTGTATTTGACATTCTTTGGGGAGACATAATTAATAAACAATAATGACAATTATATTAATTTAATGAAAATCATCACTATCATCATTATCATAAAATGCAAAGGGCTTTTTTCCATCGTTTGAGAAGCTAAGGTGATTGAAAATTAGAAATTGATTTGTATTATCTGTGCTAAAACAAAGTATGTAAATCAACGTAAACTGTATGAATAACCCTATTCTCCCCTATGTTTGCGTATGTGCAGTCATTCGGCAAGTTTTCGTTCAGTGTGTTAACCATGATATGCTGATCAAAACAACCTGATACGTGACAAAAATTTAGGATGATTTATACTCCACTTTCCCGACAAATGCAGTAATGAAACTGGACATCAAACCTACTTTTAAATCAAAGAGGAATTGAGTTTTTGTAAAGGTAATAGATTTTGTGAGCCTACTCATTCATTTTACGTCAATTTGGAAGAATACCATAGAATCCATGTCTCCTTAAAAGGATTTTTCTCCAAATAGCCTTGTATCTGAAATTTAGCAATGGAAATGCTGAACATTTGGGACTAAACTCTCTCCTCTATGTGTACGTGGTCTAATATACCCATTTAATAAATAATGTATGCAGTGTATATGATTTTAAGCGAGATTTATTCAATATTTGTCATAGGTTTAATGATTCCAAAACCTCACGGTTTACGACAATATATTTGTTTGTACTACATTATCAATGTTTCCAATTGCTTGCTTGCATACAATATCTTTCACTACGCAAATGCATGATTATTTAACTTTATATTTACTGAAATCAATTGTTCAAAGATTCCAAACAAGTACTGATTTTCAACAGCAAAATGTAACTTGACACTAGGCCTAAAATGTTATCCTATTACGCCTCTATTTACCATTTTCTATCATTATGACACTGCTACTGTAGTTATGTTGTTGTGTAGAAGTTACGCATATTCCTACTGCATGTTCAGTTTCATGATTATGTCTCAGTCATAAAGGCCTAAAGGCTTTTCATACACTGCACAAAAAGCGACGTTTTGGTTGATCCCATTGACTATATTCTATAAAGTGAGACATGAATTGAACAAAAAGCTGTTTTAACATTGTATGGTTGGGTAGCTATTGATTTATAATGAGCCGGGCATGAAAAAAACCACAATTCAAATTGTCATGCTTGGCGTATAATAATGCTTAAAAGAGCTAATAGTAATACTCTGCGAAGTAGAGCCTGTTTCACACACGGCACGCTAAACCGCCTTCAAGTTCAAACATGTCAAAAGCCCGCAGTGACAGATTTTTGTGTGTAAGGCCGTTCACGGTGTTTTGTGTGAGCCAGGGTTAATCCTGCGAGAGGTTTTGTACTTTTGCCTACATTGCACTATTAATGTTGTTCAGTTTCGACCAAAGTTCCCCGTGGCTCTCAGAAAATCATAAATAGCCGGACTTTCTTCTTCCTTCTCCTCCTCCTCCTCGTCATCTTCTTCTTCTTTTCTTCTGCCTCCTCCTACTTCTTATTCTTCTCCCTCTTCCTAATATAGGCCCTAATATAGGCCCTATAATTTTCCAGGAAATGATGGCAGCTGTAAACATGGTAGGGATGGGCGGAAATTTTCTACATTAAGTTGAAATATGTTTCTGAAATAAATACAACCTATTGTGATTCATATTGATGTATTTTGGAATATTTCTTCTTCTTCCCTTCCTTTGGGTATATTTTCATCCTTTGCGCCTCCAAAAGCAAATATATTTTGTGGGCAAATTCCGTTTTTTAAGAATAATTCGTTTGCAGTAGAAAATGACGAATTAGAAAAACATATCTAAGGAAAATCAGACAGCTATACTACAAATATTTTTAGTCAGGGACATATCTTAATCATTGAAATCAAATTTAGATTAAAAATGTATTCAAATTCCATGCTAGAAAGATGTACAATATTTACAAGAAAAATTCGTTTAAGGTCAATGAATGATATTATGCAAATGAAACGAGTAACTCCTAATGCCCCGAATCATATTAAAGATATGTAATAAAATATGCTAACAAATTTCAAACGAAGCAAATGACACAAAATTTTCAATAATCGAGTTAAAAAGAGGTAAAATAGGTAATAAACACCATCATTTTTTTCCTTCATTATTGGATTCATCCGCACTAGTTCAACAACATTACAGCAATCATGAAACAAGTTTACAACTAGAACGCAAAGATGTAAAAATCAATCCATGGACATTTGGACAGCCTTTAATGCCACGATTTAAAATATGATAATTTTTATGTAATTTTCCTTTTCTCTTCAAATCCCCTCGAGTTGATTCCTTGAAACTCTTTGCGATTGCATTAAACATACGTTCAATTAATGATGAGTGAGTGAGTTAAGGTCCCTTATGATATCCCGTTGCCAGCCCCGCCAGACGACTTCATTTTTTTTCATTTCATTTTTATTTGTTCATTTCCAACAAAATACAATATATAATAACGAATACAATGTAAAATGTATACAAAACATAGTTACATTTGTAAGAAACACATCATAACAGTAATTTTTACATTTGAGGAAGACAAAAATAGAATTATAAATTTAACTGCAATTATATTTTGAGGAAATGGAGAGGTCCACTGAAAAGCAGAGCTTGTAAATTGTGGACCCCTCAGATGATAATAAGTGTGAAAAGATTAAAGAATACATAAACAATCAAAGAAGAATAGCGGCCGACAGAGACAACATTTATTAAAACACGTAATGACTGGAAACAAGAGGACGTAAACAAATTACATGACGAAGACAGAACAAGAAAGAAAAAAGAAAAGAAAATGTGGGCTGCGTTTGGAGGGATGGAGAGGAGAGAAAGAGAAATCGTAGAGATCGAGCACGAAATAGGCAGCGCACAAAATCCTTGAGATTGCTGAAACAAAAAGAGTAAAAACATGATGGCAAGTAGTATGTATTTTTAGAGAGGGGCAGAAGAAAAGAGAGAAGAAACAAAAATTGGGAAGGAGATGTTCTACCGCAATACATTTCTAACTACCTGTATTATACGATTGTAATAAGGAAAATTTTAACTTTTTTTTAAAAGCAATTAGTGAAGGGGAAGTTTTCAAATCGTTATGCAGAGTATTCCAAAATTTAGGGCCTTCAAAATAAACGTGTTCTGTGCAGAACATGTTCTCAAAAGAGGTAAGTGAAACTCATCGGATTGTCGAGTGGGGTATCTATGAAAGGCATGGTTTTTAAGAAACATATCATTAAACACAGAAGGCAGTATACCATTATTATAATTAAACATAAATTGACCGAGCTGAAATAAGTACAAATCCTTAATTTTTAAGATGTTATTTTCCAAAAACAGAGGATCAGTATGGGAGCGTATAGGGGCATTACAGATAATACGAATAGATCTCTTTTGCAACAATAGAACTCTTTCCAACAATGTATGGTGTGTATTGCCCCAAACTAGAAGACCGTAATTCAAATATGGTAAGATCAATGAAGAATACAACATGAATAATGATGATTGTGGTAAGAACAATTTTAGTCTATTAATAACACCGATATTACGTGAAATGATTTTACAAATATTATCAATGTGTGGTTTCCAAGAAAGTTTGTCATCGACTGTTATACCCAAGAATTTGACCCAAGAAGGTGGACATGGTTCAAAGGGGTATTGTCGAAAATGATGTCAGAGGGTAATGAATTCAAGGAGTTACTAAATAGCATGTAGTTCGTTTTCTGGAGATTAAGTGACAATTAATTTGCTCGTATCCATTGCAATATATTTCATAACTCCGCATTGATTTTATCAACCAGGACATTTGGATTTTTGTGTGAAAAAATAAATTGGTATCATCTGCAAATAAAATAAACGACAGGGAGTCAGATGATTTACAAAAATCATTTATACAAAGAATAAAGAGTAGCAGGCCTAGCAGACTACCTTGTGGGACACCACAACTAATATTGCATAATTCAGATGCATGCTCGTTTAAGTGTACATATTGCTGTCTGTTAGAGAGGTAACTCTGAACCACTCCAAAGCCTTTCCACGTACACCATAGTGAGATAGTTTGTAAACTAAAATTTCGTGATTGATCGTGTCAAAGGCCTTGGAGAAGTCCAGGAATATACCTACAGTGTGTGACGATGTATCAATTGCGTGGGCAACCTTCTCAACAAAAGACATTAAAGCATGAACGGTGCTGTGCTTTTCTCTAAAACCAAATTGGAAGTTTGAAAATACATCATATTTCTTCAAAAGGAGATCATCCGGATATAGATTATTCTTTCCAAAACTTTAGAAAATGAAGATAATAAAGAAATCGGGCGGTAGTTACCAATATCCAGTTTATCACCCTTTTTAAATAACGGAATAATTTTTGCTATTTTCATAGAATTTGGAAACTGACCATGTAGAAGTGATATATTAAAGATGTGAACCAATGGATCTACAACAAAGGGAATAATGGACTTAATGTCATGGTAATGTGAGGAGTGGTAGCTTCTTGCCATGACCGGGGAGGGGGTACTTTCTACATGTATGATGTATATTCAATACTCATTACGAGGGAATTTGTTTCGATTTTCAGCATTCAATCAACTGTTAAGCCCACCGCACACTATTCAACCATTCGACATGACTACCAGGGGCGGCGATTTCTTTTCATGACCGGGGGGGACGAAATGCGAGGGACGAGGGAGCAGTGGCGTAATGACCAAAAACTTTTTTTGGGGGGCAGAAAAAAAAAATCCGCATCACCACCATTCTTACATGTTATATGAAGGCCCCGATGAACGTTTTTCAAAGGGGGCTAAAGTATTTATGATCAGGTAGAGCAAAGCAGGTGGAGCGTAAATTGATGTGGGGTCCAGCGGCGGGGGTCAAGGGCAGAGCCCCATGAAGCTCAGGGGTTTTAGGCATTTAATTAAGGTCAGATGAGAAACCAGGGGCTCGGCTTAGGGCCCCTGGTGGGGTCCAGGGGCGGAACCCCCGGAAGCTCAGGGGTTTTAGGCATTTAATTACGGTCAGATGAGCATATTTTGATACCTTATTTGGGTCACTGGAATGCAGGTCACTAACTGGAGTGGGGTCCGGGGGCGGACCCCCCAAAGCTCAGGGGTTTTAGGCATTTAAAAACTGTCAGATGAGCACCCAGGGGCCCGCCTTAGGGCCCTTTTGGGGTCCAGGGGCGGAACCCCCGGAAGCTCAGGGGTTTTTAGCATTTGATTCAGGTCAGATTAGCAACCAGGGGCCCGATTTAGGGCCCTTGGTGGGGTCCAGGGGGCAGAGCCCCCGGAAGCTCAGGCGTTTTAGGCATTTAATAAAGGTCAGATGAGCATCCAGGGGCCCGCCTTAGGGCCCTAGTGGGGTCCAGGGGTGGAGCCCCCGGAAGCTCAGGGAAACATCATGCCATTTCAGCAACATTTGTAAATCACTGGTATCGAATTAGAAATAAACCACATATATGAATTTTATTTGGGGGGCAACTGCCCCCAAGCCCCGCATCAGTACCCCAGCGCGAGGGAGCATAATGAACGAGAGGGGTGAAGGTGACGGAAGTGACTACCCCTCACAGTTTTTGAAGTTTTGTTGTACTAAAAAAACTATAGCATAAAAACAAGCAATATATTTTTTTCACACTTCACTTTTCTACAATATCTACTTGTACATTTTGAAGGATATTATGCGAGGGAGCGTAGCTCCCGAGTGAAAAATGTTTTGCATTTTATTTGTCTAAACTCTGCACTCTTGGGCCCTCCAGAGCCTAAAAGTGTGTTGCAGTCTTCAGTCAGTATTTGCTTTACATTTTTTTTTTTGGCACTACGATCCGATTTTGGAAAAAATTTGCAAGAGGGTTCGACCTGACCATTCAAACATATATAACCTTTGCATAATCGAGGTTCGAAATACTTATTTGAATAAGAAAATAGTAAAAACGGGGGACTGCAAGCTTCCTTGGAAGAGTAAAAATCCATTTTGGCCCTGAAATCGTAGTTGTGCGGTCGTTGACGATTTGATGCCGATATGATTTTTACGCCGATTACTCGGGAGGCTTAATTGAACTAAAATTTCGATTATTTGTATTCTTATCATTATTCAGATCCTCGATCAGTAAGATGTTGTTTGTTTACAGATATCAATATTAAAATCGGATCACAGACGGATTGTATAGTTGGGCTTTAGACCCATATTCTACTGAACTATAAACCCGGCTCTGTGTTTGAGCTTTTGTGGGAAATCGGGTTTAACATAAGAAATGAGTCTGAGGATTAAAGGAATAGTTGAGTTTTGTTGCTACACAAAATAATTATTTTGTGAGATAATGAAAAACTGAGTGTCAAATTTGAAAGAATATACAATTTAAATGACAAAATCATCTTTGTTTGTTTGATCAAAATCGGTTCAGAGACGGCTGAAATATCCATATAAAAATCCATATATATAACAACATATGACTACAACAAGTCCATCATCATTGGGGCAACGACAATTCTTCTTTTTGGCCAATCTACTGAACTAAAAACCCGGCTCTGGGTTAAGCTTTTATGTGAAGATAGTCTGAGGACTTATTTTGTATTATTAAACGTGATCTAAGACCCAGGGTTTGGATTAATTGAATTTTAATCGAAAACGGACCTTCGAGTACGGCGTTAATCTTTGAGTCTTTAACTTATAGTAAGTAACTACATACACCATCAGGGAGTGGTCACTTAATCCTATTGACTATACCCTAGATTGAAGCTCTCCCATTGACTTTGACAAAAAGACGAAGTTTTATTAAGTGTACTACTATTAGGCCTTACCAGAGGCGGCGATCCCGGGGGGACGGGGGGACACGTCCCCCTCGATTTTTTTAGGGGGGATCGTCCCCCCCCCCTGAAAATTTGAAAAAGTGCAAAAAAATGTATAGCAAAATTAATACTGGCTGAAGACTGCAACACACTTTTAGGCTCTGGAGGGCCCAAGAGTGCAGCGTTTAGACAAATAAAAATGCAAAATCTTCTCACTCGGAAGTTACGCTCCCTTGCATAACATCCTTTAAAGTACAAGTCCACTCCACTGAAAAGTTGAGCTGATTAGATAGACAAAAATCTAAAAAGCCCAAATATAACTTGGTTTTGGAAAATGGTGCTCAGATTTATTTTTAATAATTTTTTTTAATGAGCAAAAAACAAGTTAATGATCGAGTCGGTTGTGACGTAGGGTCCTCACAACACAGATTCGTAATGTAACCAAATTTAATGCATACGTCTTTGTGAAGTGCCTCGATACAAACTATTTCATTCACCTGATAAGAATAATGAAACACTATTATTCTTATCAGGTGAATGAAATTGTATAAGGCACTTCAGAAAGACGTAAATTAAATTTTACGAAAATAACCTATTGTCAGAATGTATACCGCTGGCACTTTCGTTGTGAGGAGCATACGTCACATCCGTACAGCAATATAAATGTTTTGCTCGAAATACCCGAAACAAAAATCGCTCTTAAAAATCACTTGATTGAAGTACGCCCGTGATATTTGGCAGTTTTAACCTTTGATTTATTTACAACATGTTATAATTTTTAAAAATCGGGTGGACTTGGGCTTTAATGTCCATGTAGATATTGTAGAAAAGTGAAGTGTGCAAAAGTATATTGCTTGTTTTTATACTATAATTTTTATAATACAACAAAACTTCAAAAACTGTGAGGGGTAGTCACTTCTGTCACCTTCATCCCTCTCGTTCACTTTATGCTCCCTCGCACTGGCGTACTGATGGGGCTTGGGGCAGTTGCCCCATAAAATTAAAGAAGGGTATATTTCTAATTCGATACCAGTGATTTACAAATGTTGCTGAAATGGCATAATTTTCCTGAGCTTCCGGGGCTCTGCCCTGGACCACCAAGGGCCCTAAAGCGTGCATGCCCCTGGTTGCTCATCTGACTGTAATTTAATGCCTAAAACCCCAGAGCTTCCGGGGGCTCTGCCCCCTGGACGCCACCAAGGGCCCTATAAAGCATGCCCTTGGTTGCTCATCTGACGGTAATTAAATACCTAAAACCCCTCAGTTTCCGGGGCCTCTGCCCCCTGGACCCCACCAAGGCCCTAAAGCGTGCATGCCCCTGGTTGCTCCTATGACCGTAATTAAATGCCTAAAACCCCTGAGCTTCCGGGGGCTCTGTCCTCTGGACCCCGCCAAGGCCCCTAAAGCGTGCATGCCCCTGGTTGCTCCTCTGACCGTAATTAAATGCCTAAAACCCCTGAGCTTCCGGTGGCTCCGCCCCCTTGACCTCACAAGGGCCCTAAGGCAAGCCCCTGGATGCTCATCTGACCGTTATTAAATGCCCAAAAATCCAGAGCTTCCGGGGGCTCTGCCCCCTGGACGCCACCAAGGGCCCTATAAAGCATGCCCCTGGTTGCTCCTCTAATAGTAATTAAATGCCTAAAACCCCTGAGCTTGGGGCCTCTGCCCCTGGACCCCACAAGGGCCCTAAGGCGGGCCCCTGGATGCTCATCTGACCGTTATTAAATGCCTAAAACCCTGAGCTTCCGGGGCTCTGCCCTGGACCCCGCCAAGGGCCTAAGGCGGCCCCTGGATGCTCATCTGATCGTAATTTAATGCTTAAAACCCTGAGCTTCTGGGGCTCCGCCCCGGACCCCACTCAATAAGTGACCATGCCAGTGACACAAATAAGGTATCAAAATATGCTCATCTGAAAGTAATTAAATACCTAATACCCCTGAGCTTCCGGGGGCTCCGCCCCTGGTTGCTCATCTGACCTTAATTAAATGCATAAAACCCCTGAGCTTCATGGGGCTTCGCCCCTTGGCCCCCTCCGGCGCAAATTTGCCCCTGGACCCCACGCCAATTTACGCCCCAATTGCTTTGCTCTACCTGATCGTAAATACTTTAGCCCCTCCTCCCCACTTTGAAAAAGTCCGCGGGGCCTTCATATAACATGTAAGAATGGTGGTGATGCAGATTTTTTCTGCCCCCAAAAAAAAAAAAAAATGTTTTTGGTCATTACGCCACTGCTCCCTCGTCCCTCGCATTTCGTTTCCCCCGGTCATGAAAAGAAATTGCCGCCCCTGGGCCTTACCCGAGTGGGTTGTTGAATAAGTTGGGATAAGCCCATCAATTAAGTTACTTAATTCTATCGATCGTGTAGATGGAGTATTGTCCGTGAACATAATTATTATGTCTGAAATTGAATGTACACAATCAAGGTTTTCTTCCAACAAATCAAAGTAGGTTCACGCAAGATGTAGATTTTAAAAGCCTAAACCATGACAATAGTTGGAAAGCGAACAAAAGAATCTTAATGTATACTGGCAGCCTGATATAAAAGATGTGTCATCGAAACGTGACATACCAAATGCAATCTCCCGGAGAATTATGTTTGACTCACTCTTAAGTTATGGCAATGTTGGGTGACAAGGATTTGTCATGTCGCAGCCATTATTGAAAAAGGAGGCACTCTGCATGTTTGCACGATACGATGAGCTGTAATATTCATTACCGCTTTTCCATACTAAGGAAACCTCTTGAAATTCATGTATTCGACACGTTTGAAGAGAGCTACAAAATTTGACTGCATGACACCGAGGAATTTCTTTGGATTCACCTACTAAATAAAAAATAAAAAACTCAGCTCAAAAATAGTAATAATTGGATCGACGTAATGACAGCATGGAAAATAGCTTCTCTGTGACTACACAGTGAGAGACACGACCACATCATGTCACTTTGTTCGTGACAAGGCATCCATGTAAGGTGCCTTGTGTTGGATTTTGACCTATACAAATATTACTGGATGACTACAACTACATGTAATAGGCCTATTAGTGATATCAGAATTCTGTTTAAAGAAAAGTAGAATAAACAAGAGTTCTAATGGAATGGACATTGATCTTCATCATCAAGTAGATAGTGCTCGAATGCACGAGGAGAAGAAGACCTTAGGGTTATAGTTATTAAGTTAATATTTTCTTTTCCCGGCAGCCATATGACTCTCTTCCAAATGCACTCTTGTTTTATATTCACTGATTTTTCTTTGTCTTTGCCGAATAAATAATAAATAATAATAATATTAAACATTTAGTCATATAAATATTCAAATTGTGATTATAAGCAATGCTAACATGCAATAGTATCGACAATCAATGATTGCTTATATGAATATTATGAATGGTCGCAGTAACGACAATACATATGATAAACATGGTGAATGCAACGTTACTCAATATGTATTTGAATTTCTTTGGGGAGACATAATTAATAAAAGATAATGACTAATACGCATATATTTTCTATCATTATAACACTGCTACTGTAGTTATGTTGTTGTGTAGAAGTTACGCATGTTCCTACTGCATGTTCATTAATCATTTTCATATAAGTCTGTCATAAAAGGCTTTTCATACACTGTGCAATAAATGCGACGTTTTTTTTTTGTGGTCCCAGTGACTAAATTCTATAAAGTGAGACATAAATTGAACAAAGAACTCTTGTCACATTGTTAGGTTGAGTAGCTACTGATTTATAATCAGCCAGGCATAAACAAAACGACAATTCAAATTGTCATGCTTGGCCTATAATAATGATTGGCCAATAATAATGCTACAATAATTAAACCACCTGCAAGTTCAAAACATGCCAAAAGCCCGCTGTGACAGATTTCTTCTAAGCCATTAAACGGTGTTGTGTGCGAACCAGACTAAGTCCTGCGAGAGATTTTGTACTTTTGCCTATACAATGTATACATTGCATTTTTAATATTGTTCAGTTTCGACCACATTTCTTCTCAGAATATCATAGATAGCCGGACTTTCTTCTTCCTTATGATCATCATCTTCTTCTCCTCCTTCATCATCATCATCACCTTCTTTCCTTTTCTTCTACATCCTGCTACTTCTTCTTCTCCTTCCTCCATTGGGAGGGAAGAGTATAACATAGGCCCTATATTTTTCCGGAAAATATGGCAGCTGTTAACGTAATAAGGATGGGTGAATTTTCCTGCAAAATGTTAAAAAATGTTTCTGAAATAAAACTTACCGTTTTGATTTTGATTTGATTTACAGTATGTATTTGGGAATGTTTTTTGCCCCTCGGAAAGAAAATATATTTTGTGTGCAAATCCGTTTTTTAAGAATATTATGTTTCCAAAAGTAAAACAAATACATCTCAGAAAAATCAGACTTCTACAAAAATTGTTAGTCAGTGACATTTATTAATCATTGAATTCAAATTTAGATTCGAAATTGATTCAAATTCCATGCTGAAAAGATGAACAATATTTACAAAAAAAAAGCGTTTAAGCTCAATGAATGATATTATAAATGACGAACTCCTCAAAAGACTGAATCTTTTCAATTATGAGATATGTGTTGAATTATGCTAAAATTTTGTTAACGTGGCAAATGACATGAAAGATTCAATAATCAATTTTTTAAAAGGTAAAATAGATAATAAACATCATAAAACTGTTTTTTTAACATGCGATTCAGTCGCACTAGTTACACATAAACGTAATCATGGAACAACTATACAACATGAACGCAAAGACATTTAAAAAAATCAATCCAGGTTAATTTCAACCGCCTGAAACACCAACTGAAATATGAGATTTTGCATTGTCCGAACGTAATTTATATGAATTTTTTTTCTTCTATTGAAATTGCCCCAGAGCTGATTCCTTTAAACTCTTTGCGATCGCATTAAACATTATACGTACAAGTTTGTAATGATGAGTGAGTGAGTTAAGGTCCCTTATATCCCGTTACCATCCCCGCCAGACGACTTAATATCATGGCAATGTCAGGAGTGGTGACTTCCTGCAATGACCGGGAAGGCCGGGGTGAGGAGGCTGGGTGGACGACATTAAATCAGGAATTCAAAAACACAATTTGTACACTTCCTACATGTATATTCATAACTCATTACAAGGGAAGTTTTCTATTTTCCTCTCTTCAATCAACTGTTAAGCCCACCGCACACTATTCAACCATACGACATGACTACGATCCGATTTTTGAAGAATTTGCATATGAGGGTTCGACCTAACCATTCAAAAAAGTAAAATGTTCATAATCGAGGTTCGGAATACTATTTGAATAATAAAATAGTAATACCGGGGGACTGCAAGCTTCCTTAAAAGAAGTAAAACACTATATCGGCCCTGAATCGCAGTGACGTCATTTCAGTTGTGCGATCGTTGACGATTTGATGCCGATTTGGCCTTTACGCCGACTAAAAGGCTTAAATAGACTAAAATTGCGATTATTAGTATTCATATCATCAGGGGCGGCGATTTCTTTTCATGACCGGGGGGGACGAAATGCGAGGGACGAGCAAAAACTTTTTGGGGGCAGAAAAAATCTGCATCACCACCACTTGTTATGTAACTGCATGTAACCACATGTTACATGCAGGCCCCGCAACGTTTTTCAAAGTGGGGGGCGTGGGGGGCTAAAGTCAGTATTTACGATCAGGTAGAGCAAAGCGAGCGAGGCAAGTGGAGCGTAAATTGGCGTGGGGTCCAGGACTCCAGGGGCAAAGCCCCGGCGGGGGACAAGGGGCGGAGCCCAATGAAGCTCAGGGGGTTCAGGCATTTAATTACGGTCAGATGAGCATCCAGGGCCCTGCCTTAGGGCCCAAGGGGGGGTCCAGGGGGTGGAGCCCCCGGAAGCTCAGAGGTTTTAGGCATTAAATTACGGTCAGATGAGCATATTTTGATACCTTATTTGTGACACTGGCATTAATTGGAGTCGGGTACAGGGCAGAGCCCCAGAATCTCAGGGTTTTGGGCATTAAATTACGATCAGATAAGCATCCGAGGGCCGCCTTAGGGCCCTGAATTGTGTCCAGGGAAGAGCCCCGGAAGCTCAGGGGTTTTAGGCATTTAATTACGGTCAGATGAGCATATTTTGATACCTTATTTGTGACACTGGCATTAATTGGAGTCGGGTCAAGGGGGCAGAGCCCACAGAATATCAGGGGTTCTGGGCATTAAATTACGATCAGATAAGCATCCGAGGGCCGCCTTAGGGCACTTTGTGGGGTCCAGGGGGCAGAGCCCCCGGAAGCTCAGGAAAAATCATGCCATTTCAGCAACATTTGTAAATCACTGGTATCGAATTAGAAATACACCATGTCTGAATTTTATTAGGGGCAACTGCCCCAAGCCCTATCAGTACGCCAGTGCGAGGAGCGTAGTGAACGAGAGGGGTGAAAGTGACGGAAGTGACTACCCCTTCACAGGCTTTTGAAGTTTTGTTGTATTAAATAATTACATTCCTTAGCAAAACTATAGTATAACAGAAATCAAGCAATATACTTTTTTCACATTTCACATTTCTACAATATTTACATATAAATTTTGAAGGATATTATGCGAGGGAGCGAGAAGATTTTTGCATTTTTATTTGTCTAAACACTGCACTCTTGGGCCCTCCAGAGCCTAAAAGTGTGTTGCGGTCTTTATAGTCAGTATTTGCTATACATTTTTTGTGCACTTTTTCAAATTTTCCGGGGACGATCCCCTAAAAAATTGAGGGGACGTGTCCCCATCCCCGGGATCGCCGCCCCTGCATATCATTATTCAGATCCTCAATCAGGAAGATGTTGTTTGTTTACATACATTGTATATCCATATCCAGTGCCGCTGCGATTTCTTTCACTGATTCGGATCGCAGACTGATCGTATAGTTGGGCTTTAGGCCCCTATTCTACTATACTATAACATCGGCTCTGCGTCGTGATCCAGGGTCGGGATTAATTAAAATTCAATAGAATACAGACTTTCGACTTTGGTCCCCGATCGGACACCACTACATAACCTGCTAGCCTTTCTCAACAAAAATTAGGAATCTCTCGTAGTAAAATTAGGAATACAGTCTATTTTGTATACTTTTCACACAGAATATTTCAAAGTAGAGAGGAATCTAGGGTTCAAAACAGTGGCTTGAATGTAAAAAAATAGGAATAATTCCTCCAAAATAGGAATGGTTGGCATCTATGGGCACTATGGTCGCCTGCTTATACATTTTCCCGTTAGACATTGAGCATTATAATAATAAATCATTTAAGACAGGAAAAATGGTTAGGTAAACTTATGCTTGGTATCAATGGAAATGTAACTCTGCTTTTCAGACTGAAGTGTTAAATACATACTCTTTGTTGCTATTAAGAGTTTATGTTCATGATTTTATTATTATTATTATTGTATCTTTTTTTAAACAATTGTTTCTTATTATGTTTAACAGGGCCTCATGGAAGACCACCATTATTGGTGATAATGAGTCACCCTGTCTAAATATCAGGTCTTTCAGGAAGTGTTATTTTTTTAGCTGATTGGGTGCGCGACACGTCCAGGCAGTGGGATATAATGGGAAGTATGGTTTCAAAAATATTGGTACAAGTATTATGTATGATGAGATCAAGGCACAGATCAAAGAGGAAAACTCAAAATAAAATTCTTTGCAGAAGTACCGGCTATCTCTGCACAACACGCAGTTCATAGTAATCGTTCCCTGCTCTGCGACTGCACTACTTTTCAATAACCGGAGGTCAAACTTCAAAACTGGTGAGAATTATTTTCTAAATTTCTTTGTCACTTGCTTGTTTTTAAATTTGTGCAATGTACGGTAGCCTACAAGTTATGTTGTAGGAAACGAAGGGTGTGTTGCTGCATTTACCATTGGTGATAAAATTGATTAGATTGCCAGGTACCCATTTACACCTGGGTGGAGAGTGGCAAATGTAGATTAATGTCTTGCCTAGGACATTAGTGCCGGGCTAGGATTTAAACCCTCAACCCCTGGATTGTGAGTCACATGAATGAACCACTATACAACGACAACTCCACCAATCATTATTGATTATCAACTATTTCCGTACCTTTTGGGGCCTATAAGTGTGATCGAATACAAAGCGAATGTTTGTTTATATCAGTCTCGTTTTTGCTTAGACTCTAAAAAGTAAAGATTCGCTATGTATAAAAATAGAAGAAAACAAATCTTGCTCGGTGTCTATACTCCCTCGCATAATAGGCCTAAATAATTTATTTATAATCATTGTAGAAGGGCTGTTACCGTATATGTATTAACATAGGCTCGGGAATACATTGTGTGTTTACAAGAGGGATAACGAAAAAGAGTATTTTACTACAAGATGCAGAGGCAGCCGTTTAAGGGGGCGGAGGAGGCCTTACCCTGGCCAGTGTTCAAAGATATCATCCCTTCACCCGACATTTTGGGAAGTCCCCCCAATATTGCTCAAGTGATTGGTTAAACGCTGCCTATCCTTAGAAGGGAGTAGAGTTAAATATGTAAATAACGGACTTTGAACAGTTTGTGTGCCAAGTACTACAGAACGTGGAATTTTCTTCTTAGTTGAGGAAGTGGTGGGGGCTGATAACCGAGTTGTGTTATTGTGTTCCTGGTGCTTGAGATATATTCAAATTCATACTATCTTAGCCCCCTGAAACGTTTTATTACGCCATTGACTACCATTGAAGAAACAAAAATATCCCTTTCCTGTCTCTCTTCTTTCTTTCTTTCCGTTCTATCTCATCTCAGTCTATTTCTTTTTTAATATTATGAACTCCTTTTATTTTTAATATAATGTTCTAACATCCTACTCGCTTATGCATTCTTCATTTGGTATAACTAAAATCCTCCATGATACAGTACAGGATTAAGTTTTCCATGGGGAACTCAAAATGATAACCCTTTTACTGGAGTCCCAAATCTCAAAACTTGGTTAAATATTCTAAAAATCTGTCAAAATAGCAACCCTTTACAGTTTACTTCAACCACATTTGTCTTGATATTAATAAGTGCCGAAAGTAGGAAGCATAATTAGGATGAGAACAATGGTTTAAAATACGCATGTGCAACGTTTGTAAATACTCTTTGTTCTCTTCAAATTTAATAACTCACATAGGCCTACACGATGTAGTACATGTTAGGCTTATTTCTGAAAATATTCATGTGTAAGTTCTACTCACTGCAAAGCTCTTATTTATTTACGGAGACAATGGATCTTCCTGAGGACACCCTCGCCCTACTATAAATCTATCTTTACAGTGTCCGTTAATTAAATTATGTAATCGAAAGAATGTTCCATTAAGTAATAAACAAGACAATTCAAATTTGATAGAAGTAGCTACAGGAGATTTTGTTGATATATTTTGTTTGAAGGCGAAGCATTATTATTTATCAAAAACTTCAGAAACCAATTGTTCCACGTTATTGTGAAAATTATTTGAATTTACCTTTTTCTTTTAATTGGCAGAAAGTATTCAAATTTAAATTTGAACAAATAGGAGATAATAGGATAAAGCAAGTTAATTTTTAAAGTATTGCATAATATCTTTCCATCTAAACATAATTTATGCAGATGGCGTGTAATGGACAATGACCAGTGTGATAAACAGGCAGAAACAACTTTTCATGTTTTGTTAAAATGTAATTTACTTTCATGAGCAAATAGATATTAATAAAGTCGTTAGGCCTTTCCCAATTAGAATATCTTTTATCCGTTCTGCCAAAGCCGCCAGAAGAGTTTTTTGCACGAAATTGATTCTTTAATGTACTCCTTTATATGGAGTGGAAAACCAGATAAGATTAACCGTCGTACAATCATTGGAGATTATAATCAAGGTGGATTAAAAATGTTACATCTTCAGTTATTAAAGGATTGAAAATTGCATGGGTAAAACGATTTATTGATGTAGAAAATATAGGTAAATGGAAATGCTTTTTTGAGTACTATTTGAAACATCTCGGGGGAGATTTGTTTTGGTTGTGCAATTTAAAGTTTAATGACCCCAAAATTTTACTAGCTTTGAGTGCGTTGACAATTTCCCCTAAATTGACTGATGTAAACATTCAAGATT
This sequence comes from Mesocentrotus franciscanus, assembly GCA_037976565.1. Lineage (NCBI taxonomy): Eukaryota > Metazoa > Echinodermata > Echinoidea > Camarodonta > Strongylocentrotidae > Mesocentrotus > Mesocentrotus franciscanus. The sequence continues at coordinate 5,375,405 of CP137672.1, forward strand.
AAGTGTTGTGGAATAACTATCTAATTAAAATAGGTGGCAATGTTGTATTTAAGCACAATTGGATAGATATTGGAATCACTCGTATAAGACATTTTGTTGGATGAGCATGGTAAATTTTATTCACATAATTATGACATTTATTCAAAGATATAAAGTTCAATGTCATTTTCTTGATTACTACTCATTAATCTCTGCACTTCCAAAAGAATGGAAAAAATGGTATCCTACAGCACCAAGCTGAAAGCAAGACAGCCCACGAAGAATTATTGCATAACATTACTTAAAGAAGGTTTTCAAAGTATGCAAATTTGTTCATCGAATTTCTGTTGATTTCGGAAATGAAATAGGCTACAGTTTTAACTGAACCTGTTCAAGACTGGAAGAAACTTTACACTATTCCTTTAAAATGTTGCCTTTCTACGAAACTTCGTTATTTTCAGTTCAGAATTTTTTCATCGCCTTACTGGGGGTCAACAAATATCTTCACATTATGGGCATATTTATTTTTAATTTATGTACATTTTGCTTATCCTCTGTTGAAAGTATTTCACACTTGTTTTTGGAATGCCCTGTTACGCATCAATTCATTCAAGACTTCCAAAGCTCTATTCTAAACAATGAAGTGCTTTTTAATACAAATTCATTTTTGTTTGGTTTCCCAGATGGTATGCAATCTATCTTTAATTTTGTCATTTTATATACAAACCACTATATATTCTCTGCGAAATGCAAAGGGGGAACGGTTATCTTTGAATTCTTTTAAGAAAGCTTAAACGTTTTTATGAAGTTGAGCGGGTTCTTTCTATCAAACGCAATACATTTGTTGTATTACTAGATAAATGGAGACATGTGCAACTGATGTAACAATGTTTGTTATACCAATATGTCACAACATGTATTTTGTTCAAATCTATTGTTTTGTTCTTGCTCAAGAATGATTGAATAAAACATTTCTTTGGAAAAAAATAGATAAATAAAAATAAAATCTCAAAACTTGGTTAAATATTCTAAAAATCTATCAAAATAGCATCCCTTTTAATACTTCGACCACATTTGTCTTCATATTGATAAGTGTCAAAAGTAGGAAGCATAATTAGGATGAGAACCAGGGGCGTAGACAACGGGGGGGATGAGGGGGATGCATCCCCCACCTCACAAGGTGGGGGGGATGGCATGTACAATCATCCCCCCCAGGTTTTTGGGAATGATATTTGCTTACTTAATAAGTCATAATGATGATAATAATAGCAATAATAATAATAATAACAATTATAATATTAATAATAATAATAATTATGATGATGAAAATAATAATCCTCATCATTATTGTTATCGTTATTTTCTCAAGTCGGTTTTTATTGAAATACATGTGTGGTCTGGCCCACTCGTGTTATAGGCATTATACATTGTGTGCAAAATGCATCAGCGCAATCTAAAACAGAATAGAAAATGAATGTGATACAACAGTATACATAATAATTCGTGACAGAGAGTACCATACTACTTTATAACAAATATTATTCAAACAAACATATATAATTATGTATAATCATGAATTGTTCAACTTCATGCTCCCACTATATGACTATTGTTACACTAATACTGATATCAGGACTGACTGGTATACATTAGTTTGTTGTTATTTAAAGCTTGCAGCAGCTACATCTTTTCTGTATTGTTAACTATTTATTTATTTTTGTTTTATTTAAGATGCACTTTGTTTTGTATTCATTTAAAGTATGTTGATTGATGCATGAAGACATAAGTTTGAAATGTTTAAAGAAGTTTGTTTCATGTAAAGCGCAGTGTGAATTTACCCTGTCTTGAAATGCGAGATAAAAGGAACCTATTAGTATTAGCATTATTATTTGTATTAGTATTATTTTTATTTGTATTATTATTATTATTATTATTATTATTATTATTATTATTATTATTATTATTACTATTACTATTATAAGACTGAGATCAAATAGAAGTAAATAATGCCCTAATTTGAAACGATGCAATGCCGTTATGGTTCCGATTTCTTCACAAACTTACAAAGCAGTATTGTTACTCCATGGATCATAGTGATACTGTTTATGTTTTTTGTATCTGTATGTTAATGAGCCGCCAGCCAATATCCATCTATGGATACTATGCCTGTTTCTTTGAGGTAAAAAAAGCATAGTATGTACGTATTCATTATGCTTTATAATGAACAGACATATTGTTCAAAGTTTAATCGTTATTTGTTTGTTGTTTATGTGTTCTATTCACAAATGGCCACAGAGGCTGTTTTCATTCATAACCACATACCCCTATCAAGACAACAAAGACTATACCTGCGTGTACACAGTTGACATTGGTTTTTTTTTCTGAAGAGGTGTAACAGCAAAATTCACAGAGATAAATAAATACGTAGTATGGTTCAATATGCAATACTATGTGTCAGTCCATTCTGTATTCGTATGCCACGGTGTGTAGATCTTGTCGATGTATGTCTGTCCATTCAAGGCGTAGTATGTGTGTGTGTGTGTGTGTGTGCGTGAGTATGTGTGTGTGTGCGTGAGTATGTGTGTGTGTGCGTGCACGCTTGTGTGTGTTATTTTACCTCATTAAGTATGCATCAGATTGCACGATTTCAAGTTCAAAATTGCAAAAGCTCCCTACCGTGGGAGGGGACACCCCTCCCACCCTCCGCGCGGTCGCTTCGCTCCCTCGCTCGGGCGCTTCGCGCCCTCACTAGCGTTGGCAGCCCAGTCATCCCCCCCAGGTGTACGAACCTGTCTACGCCACTGATGAGAACAGATGGTTTAAAATACGCATGTGCAACGTAAATACTCTTTGTTCTCTTCAAATTAAATAACTCACTTACACGATGCAGTACATGTTAGGCTTATTTCTGACATTATTAATGTGCACTCACTGCAAAGCTCTTATTTATTTTTTCGTTGCAAATTTAGTCAAGTTATTACAAATTTATTTGTATTCAATATATTTATAACGATTAAGTTTAAAATTAAAATGTCCTTGGACACCAAACTAAATATTTGTCCGTTATTCCTCAATTTGAGAGAACTTACATGTATGTGTTTTATGTGTTCATGTGAAACAAATGGGGAAAATATGAATTTATTTCATCTAGAAGCTTCTAGTGTGTATCAAATAAAATACATACCTGGTTGAGGCAGAGGACCACGGGCACATTTCTCCGAGGGCGGCTACACCTCTTGCGCAAATATAAACCATCCTGTTTCTACTTTTGCGAGTGAGCGAAGCCAGCGAAGACTAATGAGACACTTTTCTCATGGTAGAAATACTATTTCGTCATCAAACTACACTTTAATAAAATTAAGACAGACACTTTATTATGGTAGGAATTGTAATTTTTCATCATAATACAAGTAAGATATAAGAACTATTTAAAGACATCCGCCTATAATGCTCGAATGTGAGCATTATAATGGGACATCTCGCTGCCCGGGACCATCCTGTTTCTAAATTTTGCGAGAAGGAACTTCATTACTTCTGAAATGTTTTTTTTCCCGTTACTTGAATATACTTGAATGCAGTGGCTACACGAATATCCGATATTTACGCCTTTATGGGTGAAGCTCACAGAAAAAAGATATATATCAGATGTAATGTTCCCCCTTAATTCCATAAAGCGCACAGGTCTGTTTCCAAGTATATGTTATCATTGTAGCATTACCATGTCATAATTATTTATCTAAAGAAAAGCAAACACAAGATAGAGGAACTTGAGAAGACAAAATGTGTATAATATTGACAGTTGAGGAACGTGGCAGACAGACTAAATTACCGAAAGCTATTTCGCATTCTGTAGCAGTGGCGGATCCAGGGGCACAGGGCACGTGCCCCACCCCGGCCAAAAAGAAAAGGAGAAAAAGGAGGGGAAAGAAAAAGGAGAGGAAAGAAGAAAAAAAGGAAGAGAGAAAGAAGCAGCAAAGAGGGAGGAAAGAAAAGGGAGAGGAGAAAAAGGAGGGGAAAGGGGAAGAGAGAGGAGAGAAAAGGCGGAAAAAGAAGAAAGGCGGAAAGACGGAGGAGAGAAAAGGGGGAAAAGGAGAATAATGAGAAGGGAAAAGAAAGATAGGGGATGATATTATAAGAAGGTGTTTTTTACCGGGTAAGGGGCGGGGGGCATGCAATTTTAAGTCGAACATGACTAATACCAAAGATTTTATCTCCTTTATAACTTCCAACTTATAACTTATAACTTAGTCTTGAATTAATTTTCCGATATACCTATTCTAAGTGCTCTTTCAGCATGCAGATTGTCCCCGCTATTAATCCTGCCACAGTTGCTGGTTTCATTGTCATATTATTTTCTGTCATCCCTGTGGCCGCGAAGAGCCTACCACAAAGTTTCTATCCGTTTCGCAAGCACTTTATTTCCATCGCCTACATGTAATGCTTATTGCTTCCAGTTTGCAAAAGATCCCAGTGGCGGATCTGGGGAGGGGATGGGGAGGGGTTGGGGGTTTAACCCCCCCCCTTGGGCTGCCAAGTGAAAATGTGATGTGAATAGAAAAACGCCACATGTGTCCAGACCCACACAGTAGCCGCATCGTCATCGGGTCAAACCCCTTAAACTGTTACTTGATTTAAAAGACGTTATCATGCACTGCTTTTTATGGTCTCCATTGTGTTAGTAGATGCCAGGAAAACATCACTTACAAAGGTTCAAAATAGCACAAAAAAATCGCCTCGCGGCTCGTGGACGATGTTCTGCATCGTCATTGGGTAGAACCCCCCTTAAACTGTTACTTAAGTGATTTAAAAGACGTTATCATGCACTGCTTTTTATGGTCTCCATTGTGTTAGTATATAGATGCCAGGAAAACATCACTTACGGGGGTTCAGAATAGCAACAACAAAAAATCGCCTCACCGCTATCCGGCTCGGACTTCAAGGCTCCGCATCGTCATTGGGTCCAACCCCCCCTCAAACTGTTACTTGATTTAAAAAGACGTTATCATGCACTGCTGTTTATGGTCTCCATTGTGTTAGTAGATGCCAGGAAAACATCACTTACGGGGTTCAAAATAGCCCCCAAAAAAAAAAAAATCGCCTCGCTTGGCAAAAAAATCGCCAAAAAATCGCCAAAAAATCGCCTCGTCCGAGCTCGACGCGGCTCGGACTTCGCGGCTCGTGGACGATATGCTCCGCATCGTCATTGGGTCGAACCCCCCTTAAACTGTTACTTGATTTAAAAAGACGTTATCATGCACTGCTTTTTTATGGTCTCCATTGTGTTAGTATATAGATGCCAGGAAAACATCACTTACGGGGGTTCAAAATAGCACCCCAAAAAATCGCCTCGCCGCTACGCGGCTCGTGGACAATGCTCTGCATCGTCTTTGGGTCAACCCTCCCTTAAACTGTTACTTGATTTAAAAAGACGTAATTATCATGCACTGCTTTTTATGGTCTCCATTGTGTCAGTAGATGCCAGGAAAACATCACTTACGGGGTTCAAAATAGCAACAACAAAAAATCGCCTCGCCGCTTCGCGGCTCGTGGACGATGCTCCGTGTCGTCATTGGGTCAACCCCCCCCCCTTAGCAAAAAGCTAGATCCCATCATCTGCCTCTGGATCCCTACTCTTTGAGGGGGTAGGAGAAAGCAATTTTACGTCATATTACTCCAGGAAGTGCCTGAAAATGCACCTAATGTGGTTCTAAAATTGCAAATGCTTCCTACTCAGGGAGGGGGTTCTGACCCCCTCCCAGTCCCACCCCCGCTTGGTCGCTCCGCTCCCTCGCCGCTGACGCCTCGCTCCATCGTTTTTCATATATTTCACCCCATGCGATTTTGTGCCCCCGGTAAGAAATTCCTGGATCCGCCACTGTGTAGGTCTATAACTTCAGAAAATATAGCATCAATTTGCCGTTGTTTCATGCATAATCTTGATATGGGATCTATGAATAGTCATCGTGAAATATGAGACTTATGGCCTATCCATTTCGGGTAGGAAGGGAGTACAATTCAACAACAAAAAAGAAAAAAAAGTAGAAATCCATTAAGGTCATTTTATTTTCAGGTTCCTTTAGAGCTAGGTGCTGGGTTTTAATTACAAGCGGGTCGCACAAAATTAATGGGGGCTATTTGATCGAGCGAGGGAAGCGCATCACGCTTGCCTTGCTCGATTCCCCCTCCCCGCATCCGCCACTGAGACAATAAACACACGTGTGACTTAATTTGTATATCAAATTGCTTTGTTTTAAATATATCTTTTCATCTTTTTGTTTTCATGCACTCTTCCGATTCCTGGCACTACCACTGGAACGCAGAACGAAAAAAATTCATCTAGCACTTTCTCTGGAAGTCAAAGAAAGAAGCGATTTACTTCAAAACTGAGGTTCATTCTATGAAGGAACACAGGTCCAGAAATACAGTCAAAGATAACATCAGTCCTAACGATTGATAAGGTTCATCAAAATTAGTAAAACATCAGCATTTACTTGACATACTAGGATCACTTGACCGTACAGCATTCAACAATTGCCACTTCCGGAAGTGGCACATATTTCATCGCAAAATCTGAAGTTTCTTCTGACTTCAATACATTCACCAACCGACAATTATTAGAATTCAAGTATTTCAAATCTGTCAAGAGCAAATACATTAACCTTTCCTCTCAAAGGTCTCAAAATGCAAGGGATTTTATCAAGTGGCCAGTTGGGCCTTATTGTGATATTTTTGAAATTGATTACATCTGTATGCGCTGAGTCTGTGATTAATTTGATAGAAGGGGAGGTGGCTCATCTTGCTTTTCCCTATGATTGCAACTGCACCGAAATCACCTTACAGCATGGATATAAAAGCCCCTTTTACAGATCAACAAATCCTGCATCCATCCCATTGGCTCCTTATCCAGAAAGCAGGTTCGTTATAGAGAATAAGGTTTCAACTGATAGGTGCTCAATTGATCTGAAGATCAATTCTGTTTACAGAAATGACGCAGGCACATATATCACCCAAGTATACAAGAACGGTGGTGCTTTTCATGATATGCAAAGGATTGGAATGAATGTGGAATATCCGCCTGGTGAAGCATCATGCGAATGGAGAGAAGGGTCTTCGGTAGGAGATTGGGGTTTGTTGCAATGCACAGCTACAGCTGGGCGCATATCAGGGCTCTTTGAATGCTACCAAAGGGGTGAAAGATTGCCCCCATATACCACCCAAACAAAACATCGCAATAAACTGGAGCAGACCATTTGGGTTAGTTTGTCATACCCTGTGTTCTGTTGTACAGCTACCCCAGAACTACCAAAAGACCGGTGTCAATGTAAAGAATTTTTCTGGGTGCCTTCGAATTTTAGGAAATCAAGGAGAACCGTAGAACCCTGTGCTTCTACAACGGATATTCCTGATATACTAACATCCAAGATCCTTGTAGCTGATAGTGTGTTAGAACTGGAGGATGGAGTGTTAAGACATCAGCCGTCTTCCCAAAACCTGGGTAAAAGTAAAGGTGCAACTTCCCTTACTACCCCTACGAAAACTACTTCAATGATGCCACAAAGAATCATAGAGGAGACAGTCTCACAGATTTTGAAGTGTGTTTATGGGATGGTAACTGGATTATTTGTAGTGATAGTTCTGTGTCTACTTACTTGTATAAAGCTTTTTTTTTCACGAGTCTCCCAAACTTACTACATGCCTTAATACTGGAGTATGACAAAAACTGAGCAAATATTGAAGTTTACGTTGAGAAGAAACTTTCATTGAAATGTCTTTACCTTTACCAGTAATGTGGAGTTTCTGGCGCCCCCTTTCTGATTCATCACTTATTGTGAGGGCATGGCTAATAGGTGGTACACCGGGCAAATGATTACTCTTTCTGTGTACCATACTATTACCGTATCCCACCTGCAGTGTTAATTAGTACGCAAAAGAGGTACAAGTACAATTCATTCACTCTTTCATTCATTCATACTTCATTTATTCATTCATGCATTTGTTCGTTCGTTCAGTCGGTCGTTCATTAGTCCATTCATCCATTTATTACCAAAAATGTTCAAGATACAGTACGTGAATTCCGAATAAATATAATGTCCGGTATATGGCACCAACAATAATATAGTTGCAATATTGATCACGTTGGTTCATACAATACTATTAGATGCAATAGCGTTGATATAACTTTACAAGTACGGTGATATCGAGATGGAAAACGTTTTTGTAATAATATACACGTTATAGTAATACACGCTGGTTCGTGGATGTTATAGGCCTATAAATTCCTGTATTAAATTTCAAACATCGTTTAGGTACTTTCTTTAAAGGAAAAGAAAAAGACAAAAAATATTTAAGTAATATTTCAAACTCATTTTAATGTATAGCTTTTGTTTTAAATATATATTATATATACGCAAGTACCTTTTTACACATTGTAATGTATTCTTATAACTTTGTATTATAAATATTTCTCACGTATTTTATTCACTGCAGATATTTCTTCTATATTGTGATGAGGCATGTACCCAGTTTGGGCTGAAGCAATGAATGTGGGTCAAAAGACATTATGTGTGTGTTATCTCATTCCATAATTGTTGCTTTTTTATTTACATTGACTATTAGCCAGTTGGAAAAAAGTGTTATTACATCAACTCAAACTCAAAGAAAAGCTTATTGCAAGCAAAATTTATGGTATTCTTTTCGTAATATGATGATTACAATCTTGACTTCATTCCCATCCCTTGTATAAGGTAACCTTTACATTGAGTGATGCAAAATGGATAAAGTTTATCTGTGATGTAAAAAAAAATTGAAAGTCTGCTGTCAATTTATTTGATTGTAGTCTTAAATAATTAAAGGTTATCCTGTCGATTGAAACAAGGTTTTGTAAAAGCCTAGTTACATTGCCTCATTTTAAACAATGAAGCACTGAAGCACGAGGCACAATTTAACTTTTAAAAGGATTTAAGACTAAAGAAGCACATGCATATGGCCCGACCCACATTGGTTCCTTAAGCCCTAACTTGGAACAAGGCGATTTTGACAAAACTTTGTAAAGACCCTGATGCTCATTCAGAAATATTATGAATAGGGTATCATTGGACAGAAAATAAGTTACTCTTCATCATGAAAGCAATTCCAAAGTAATATTGGTTATGACTTTTCAATTTTCAACGAGCTACCAAATTTTGGTAAACTTTTTATTGATACGCCCTGTAGAACAATATTTTCAGGATTCTGGTCGTTTTGTGTATAAATAATTTTGTATCATGGTGATAAAGGTGGACACTATAAAGTATTATATGTTCATTAAATCAAAATCTTTGATTCTCACTCCCTCTCTCTGTATTAAAGATTTATATTAATTATTTCATACCAATTTTTTTTTTTAAATAAGTGTTTCATATTTTCTGTATGCTATTTAATTCATTAGAATGTCGTAAATGTATATCTCATTGTTCCTTACAATTTTCTTTACATTTATGATGTGAAAAAATGAACAAATAATAATCTTTATTTAAATTCAATTAGTCCATGAACTTACATATGCTTATATGTAGTAGGTCACTGTATGTGCAAGAAAATGAGATGATATGTGATTATTAGTAGTAAGTATTTACCTGGAGGATTTTCAGTTTCAGTTTATTCAGAATGTTACGGTACAAGATTACACCTATATACTAGAACCGGTCCGTAATATACAAATTTTCTCAATTTTGTTTTAACGTGCATATACTACTGTATTAAAGTTATTCAAACTTAGGCCTTTATTTGTGAAAGAGAGGAAAGAAAATGTATTACTTGAAGCAACAGATCAATTAATATGATTATCATGACTTATTTATCTTTAGAATTTCCCTAAAAATTGGTTCATCATATGTTTTATTAATGAGAGAGGGAGCAAAGAGGATATAATTAGAATATCTGAGATACTTCATTCATGTCATATTGGTATAACAATTTACATTTTCGAACTCATTTGATGGATCATATTTTTGTTTGCCTCAAAGTCTTGAGATCTTCAGAGTCATTGAAGTGTGTTTCTACATGTATTATTTATTATGTGAACCTTGAATGAATCATTGATAGCCATGTACTAAGTAACCAAGTTTGGGATGATTAAAATATTAGCTTGTTTTAAATTTATGTGTATTTTCATATTTCATATTCATATTTTCTTTATAGATAAACTTGAATTCTGGTCATGCTATGGCATTGCGAAAAGAAACTGTCTGGAAGCAAATGGAAAAGGTTGATCATGTAGATCATTGGTGTATACATGAGGTTTTTGAATCATCAAAATGAAAAGAACTTTCAATTTTGAATGAAGAATATTATAGAATTTTAATAAAAATCTACAAATTAATGATTCGATATGTATATATCAATATAAGGTACTTTCAGAACATTTTGGTTTTAAAGTTGATGAAATATTGAATTTAATTTTAGTTATGTTACAGAATGACAAAGAAGAAAAATTTCGGTCATTCCGTAGCACAGCTTTTTAAATTTCAATTCAAGTAGTTTATACATTTGAGGTATGGTTGATAGGAATCTAAACAGTTGTGAAGTACCTCATATAAGATGATATGTTATATCAACATGAACGCAAGTATTTTCGCAAAATCAACTCAAGGCCTACTTCAATACCCTATTGTATGTCCCATAGAAATCATGTTCGAATTACGTTATATGTCATTATCTTGTTCGCACATTTCAAAAGGTGATGCGTGCACAAGACTATTGACATCGCCTTAGGTTGATTTTTCGAAAGTAGTTACTATTATAATAGTGTTTATTAATTTGCAGATTTTTGTTCAAATGTCTCCTTCTTTTCAAAGTGGAAGAATTCTCAAAAATGTCATTGTGTAATGCTTGGAATTGACCTTTGGGTAAACGTTACAAAAGGGTAAGACCTTTCATATATTTTAAATAGTATATTCATTTTAATCAGCAGATTAATAAATATCGCAAATTAATTGAAATACAGATATATTCAACTAAACAACTGAACAGATTTCACTACTTTAAAAGTTCTTTTACGCTATTCATTTTCAACATCCAAGTTTGTTCAATATAACCTAATGCCTATTTTTAGCACGCAGATCAAGTTCAAGCGCAAATTTATTTTACCTCTCTATAAATATTTGTAGATTATATACAGCAATAAAAATATCAGCGATATATCTTTGTAAAATTCATGAAATTATTAGGATACATTACTGCAACATTATCTAGGTACTTTTATTGAGAATGGAATAGTACTTTTTTAGATTTTGCCAATCAAAATCTCGTTGAATTTTGTTTAGACACACCGTATCTGTATTAACTGTCTTTCTAGGGATAACTGAATTAGAAGGACTAATTCAAAGAAACAAGAAAAGCAAAATAGAACAAAACATAAAACATTGAAAATATACAACGTAGCATGTTCTTATTATTACTGGCACAAGTAAGAAAATGTTTTTTTTTATAAATATATTTTGTAAAAATTCCTTTTATATTCTGTACTCTATCTTTATATATAATGGAAGTTGTTGTCTTTATACTAAACTATTCTGCTGCATGTAGTACAATAATCTTTCCAATATTCATGTGCTTCCGCATGAGATTTTACAATATTTGATAGCACTGATAATATCTTATCACAAATCCACCTGTTGAGTTAGATAGTTTGCTTTCAATATAAAAATATTAATACACTTTAACACACTCATCGATAGTTTTCCCTATCTCCTTATTCGCTAGAGTAAAAACATAATCTTTCATGTAGGCTTATTATGGAGACATGGTGTGAGATAGTGAGATTGTCATTTATCCAAATCTAAACACAGGATGGTTTAGGGTTCGAATCCCAGTCTGGCACCAGTGTGCTTTGGAAAGACCTTAATCCACACTTGCCACTTTAGGCCCAATTTCAGTAAATGGGTTTCTGTCGGAAGAAATTCCTTCAATGGGTAATAATAATTAAAACGCCAGCCATATAGGCTTATATAATCGCGTCCCATTTGGTGGACCTAATTAGTGTTGTACAAGAACCCACTACACTACTACTATTATTATCACAAAATAAGTTAAGACAGTACATTGATGCATTAAATAACAATAAATGTATATACACTGTATTTGTATTATAAGAAACTATTTAAATACTATATAAAAATAGATTTCAATATCACTGAGATTTATGTTGTTCACGAAATGAGAAGGTTACCTTAAACAAGGGATGAGAATGAAGTCAAGATTGTAATCATCTTTTTATCAAAATTTTTGATCAAAATGTATGTAATTTTTGTAATAAACAAGAACAAACAATAATTAATGCCTTTTTGTCTCAAGATTCTGGAACGATCTGTACAGTTGGCTAATTTCTAAAAAGATCCGACTCATGAGATTATCACATATAGAAATTTGCTTTGTAACATAATTAAAAGAATACTTTTATCTGGTGAACACTTTGATATTATATGGCAAATATTTCATCTTTTCATGTAAATATCAAAACATCGTTCCTTTATTTAAATCTTTCCTATTTTCTTTAATACAATTAGGAAAAAACAGAACGCATAATATCCTTTAAACTCAACCGTTTTGAACTCCATAAGAAAAAATGGAATGGTATCTGTATAGTATAATTGAAATCTTACTGTGAATGTTATTTAATGAGATAATCTATTTCATTCAACCCTGTCTCTGTATCATTGAAGAGAAATATGTATTTATTTTGAGATTATCATTTGTGACAATGTGAATTGCAAATAAAACTTATTTAAAAAAAGAAAGAAAAGAAAATTGTAATCATCATAATACGAAAAGAATATCACACAATTTGGCTTGTAATAAGCATTTCTATGACTTTGAGATGATGTTAACACTTTTTTTCCAACTGCCTAATAGTCAAATGAATATAAATAAAAGAGTAATTGTTTTGGAATGAAATAACATGCACACATAATGGCTTTTGACCCCCCATTCATTGCTTTAGCCCAAACTTGGTGCATGAGAATTTCAACAATACTTTTTTGAAAATCCTGCTGTTCAGTCATCCTTGGCAGCACAATTTCGAAAGTGGTATCATTAGACAGGGTTTTAGTTTCTCGTTACGATACAATATAATTCAAGTTTACACAGGTTATAACTTTTTAAGTAGAAGCTACCAAAGTTGGGTAAACTTTTTTTGATAATGTATAATAATGTATGATTTGTCCTCAGATTCAAGACATAGATTTGAGACAAAATTTGGTTTATCACACTTGTTAGTCTCTTCATGGTCTCACTCTAACCAGTTCATTTACTAGAAATTACATCATTTTGTCAGTGTAATATAGCCGATAACATTTTCAGAGAAAGGTATTCATTCTCAAAATTCATGCTGAAAATGAGATAAAAATGGTTTCTGTCCACAACTTACATTAGTAAAACATTTTTTAAACAAGAGAGTGCAAGTGACGAGTGTGCAATTTTTGTTCACCTTGCAAATTAAACCATAAACCTCCTAAAAATGAATAGCAATTTAATCATATTATATAAAAATCCAAGTAATGGAAGTGACAAGTGGGTGTTTTCTTTTTTTACCTTTCAAACATAAAATCTCCTAAAACGAATGTCAATTGATCGATGTCTGCTCTAGGCTTCATTTTGTCACAGATTTAGAGCTGGTGCTTGGCTTATGATTAGGGCTTTAGAATATGTTTTTAGTTAGGTATCGGTATACTGTTGGGAGTACAATTAATGTGATAAATTGATACCGGCACAGTTTTGCCAGAGCGTACTTGGTGTATTTTATAACTGAAATGCTCGAATAAGGCTGCAATCTATGAATAAAATGAGTCTCCTTGTTTTAGTTTGGGTACATATACATGTAACTCAAAGAAAATAAATTTCTTCAAACATTTGTGACCTCACGCATGTCATGACTTGCCTTTGATTAAAAAGAGAAGAGGAAGTTCTGTGCTGAACTTACCCTTTTAGAGTTAGATCATTTGAGTAACATGTTCACGTACACCTCATTCTATTCATAAATTGCATCCATACATGTATTCAAGAATTTCAGATTCAAAATAAACCAAATAAGCTCTGGCAAACCTAAAAGGAAAAGGGGCAGTACTGTCCTGAGTACCGACAAAGAAATGATCAAGAAACTGGTTTATTATTATACACCATTCAGGACGATTGCTACAAGTCAAATACTGTAAAGGTATGTTAAGTGCCATCTCATTAATAGCCGAAATATGCGCACTTTGTAGCAGACCGTCGTTATCAAACACCGTTATCATCGAAAATAATATCACTAGCGATGTTATTTTCGATACTACATCCGCAATGAGTAATATACTTAGCACCGTTATCATGTTTGTTTGTTTTAAACTTGTGTGGCACAATTGACTTATATCAAATGGAATTCTTCAACAATATAACGAATATAAATTGCCCATAAAATAAACAGAACGACAAGAAAAGCAGATCGTGAAAGCATTTTATGAGATAAATGACATTTCACTTACAAGAGACACCTATCATGACAGATACATTATGAGTATCTGGTCGGCTACAAAATTCATCATATTTCATAGATCAAATAAAATGAAGTTACAGGAACATGATCACAAGTCACAACTATTTTTACAAAGTCAACTCAAGGTCAAATTCAATATCCTATGGTATGTCCCATAGAAATCATGTTCGGATTTACGTAATACATCATTGTAATGTCCGCCCAAGGCTACTAAAATTGCCTTCTAAGGTTGATTTTTATGAAATGGTTGCTGTCGTGTTAAGGGAAATTCATTGGAAGCTAGTGACGAGTTGTTGGGCAGCCTTGGCGATGTCGTACGCACAGGCGATGATCTGATTGGTCAGGTGTTTGAGGTCAGGGGTTATGGAAGGGTCAGCTGGGACGGCGCTTTGGCATTCTACATGGGGGGAGGGGCACCAACAAAAAAGGCTGGGGAAAAGGGGGCACCTACAAAGGGAAACCTCAAAGCGAAAATATACAATCTTTAGACAGTGGTATATTTCCCTACATTGTGATTACATTATCAGGGATGATTTCAATGTTTGTTTCCATCTTTACATGGTCCAAGATACTGCTTAACAATCATATATGTACTTTGCAGTTCGGTGTGATGGTGTGTATATTTATTTGCGAGCGAGCGAAGTGAGCGAGCAAACAAACAAAAGATTTGTGAGGTCGCAGTGCGAAAAAAAATTACATCTTATATAGAGGAAAAAGCAATCCTGATGGGGTTTTAAGCACAATCTAATCATGAAAGACTGAAAAGATCTTTAATAAGAAACATAATTATGTCACCTTTTAATGCGAGCATAGCGAGGGAGCTTTGGGTGAAATTAAAGAAAAAGTTGCTCTTTTTCGCTTTAAAGGGACTTGGTAACATTGTTCAGATAAGAGAAAATGGAGCTAAGGTTGTGACTTCAATGCTAGATGTACAATTAAAGATAATCTGAAAGTGTTGACAGATTTTTAAAAGCCTGTCTTATGTCTTATTTTCATGGAAAAAACGGTTGGGAGAATTTACTGTTAGAGGATGTCACACAGTGACGCCTTCAAAGAAAACCTTATATCTTTGTGGTTTGAGAATTTTTAAAGGATTTTTGCATGTTAGAGGGTAAAGCTATGGTCACAACCCCAAAAAGTAGCCTGCTCGGCGGCTCGGGCGGCGAGTTTTTCGCCAATTTCGCCCGGGCATCGCTCGGACGCCGCTAAAGTTTTAGCTCGGAGTTAAAATTCGGGCGACGCCTGCTCACTTTTCACTCGCCACCCAAAATAAGAGTGCCCGGGCGGTCGCCGCCTGGGCACCGACCTAATCGAGCGTTCGCCGTCGAGCGATTTAGGTCAAAAATCGAAGCCGCTAGGTGATCAAAGGCTGACGAGCGGTCGCCGCCCGGTCGCCGCTGGGAGCTAGATCAGTCGGTCACTAGCTGCCGGGACGCCCTGCGGAGAAGCTCCCCGATTTCGCCCAGTTTTTACCTAAAATCGACCGGTGACCAACGGGAAATCGACATGGCACCGCCTAGGCATCGCTGGGGCTCTACAGCCTGCTCGACTTCTCCAATTTCTTTAAAATCAGCTGGTTGCCGGTGGGAGACCGCCCGGGAGTCGGTGGGTCATCAGTCGGTCACTGGTGGGACGCCGCGCGGAGAAGCTCCCCGATTTCGCCCAGTTTTGACCTAAAATCGACCGGCAACCAACGGAAAATCGACAGGACACCGCCCAGGCATCGCTGGGACTCTACAGCCTGCTCGACTTCTTCAAAAATCGTTGGGCGATGCCTAAATTCCAGCGGCGACCGAGCAGCCGCTCTGAGTTGTGACCATATCTTTAGTACAGTAGAAGAAATATGATAAGTAACATTTCATACAAAAATTACGTAGTTTTTCCATAAACTTTCAACAATTTTACCGAGTCACTTTAAATTAGGAGCACATTCTTTGGGGAAAAGAAAAGGGGGTACATATCCAAAGGTAAAAGGACACTTATTAGAAAGAAAAAGAGCAAATGTCATAGTAGAAAGGGGGGAATTACCAGAGGTGAAAATGGGGAACTTCTCGCACCAAATAAGGGGCACTCACCAGAGATGACAAATGGCACTTATGACAACGGAAAAGGGGTAATTATTACAAAGGGAAAAGGGCAATTATCAGAAGGAAAATGGCACTAAATAAAAGGATAAGGGGCACGTGTCAAAATAAAAGGGGCACTAATCTTAGATGAAAAGGGGCGCTTATTACAGAGTTAGAGGGGGCACCTCTTAAATTTGAATAAGGGCACTCATCGGAGATGAAAAGGGGCACTAATAAGAATGAAAAGAGGGCATACTAAGGAAAAGAGGCTCTTGTCAAAGTATAAGGGATACCTCTCAGATTTGAAAACAGGTAATTATAAGAGGTGAAGGGGCACTTACTAGAAATGGTAAGGGGCACATCTTGTACCTGAAAAGGGGCACTCACGTGAGATGAATAGGGGCACTTGTTTAAATTGAACGGGGCACTTATTACAATGAGAAATGGACACTTGTCGAAGGAAAAGGGGAACCTATGAGATTTTAATAAAGGCATCTATTAGAGGTGTCAGAAAGGGCATTTATGAGAAGGGGAAGTGGCTTTTATTAAAAGAGAAAAGGGGCATTTATCAAAAGGAAAATGAGCACTTATTAGAAAGAAAAAGGGGGTACGTGTAAAAAATAAAGGGGCACTTATCAGAGGTACTTTGGGGTACTTGAAAATGTGGGGACACTGTTCCACCCTTGTCCGCATAAATCATGTCTTTATACTTTATTTGTTAAGTTCCGCTGAGGAATAGATAAGACTGTTACCAGTGGCAGATCCAGGATTTTCGAAAGGGAGGGGGAGGAAATGTACGAAATTGGGAGCACGAAGCTTTTACGGCGTGGGGTCCGGGGCCCACTCAAGGGCTTTTTTGGAAGGTAAAAGGAAGGGTGTGCGCCCCACATCCTGGATCCGCCCCTGGCTACCCCCAACGAAGTACGGTTTCCAAATATTGGTACACGTATTGTTTATGTATTTATTTTATTTCTCTTTATTCGCTTAAAATTCAAAAGCACATATTAAAAAATCAATAAAATGGATAATAGGAACAAGGGGGAATTATAAGCTGTCTATGGAGCAACAACAAAAAAATCAACAGAAAGAATAAATTATTAAAAATAATGAATTAATCAATTGAAATAATTAACATTAATAATAATAATAATAATAATAATAATAATAATAATAATAGTAATAATAATAATTATGATCACAATGATAGTAATAATAGTAGAATTAGTGATAATAATAACAATAATAATAAGAGTGATAATTGGGTATTATCTACCTAGAATAGGCACATCATTATTAAAACTGCTCTTCCTGCGGGCCAGCAATTGCCAGGAGAATTTGAGAATTTCAAAATGTGGATTTAACTCTTGCCGTCCAAAAAAAGTGCCGGGCCTGGATTTGATCTCTCTTCCCATGGATTGAGAGTCAAGTGAATAAACCACTATATAACGACACCTCTACTAATTATTATTAATTATCCACTATTTCCGTACTTTTGAGTCCTATAAGTTTGATTGAAAACAGATCGAATGTGTGTGTCTATCAATGTCTTTTTTTACATAGACTCTTAACTGCTCTAGAAAGTAAAGATTCGCTATATATACAAACAGGAAATCTTGCTCGGTGGCTACGCTCCCTCCCATAATATAATTAAATTCGAAATTGATCAAGTTATAGAAGGGATATAAACCGTGGATAATAATATCCGCAGGGAACCCAGTGTGTTGGCTTTTACAACGAAATGCAGGGGCAACCATCTAGGGAAACGAGGGATGACTCGCCCTGGTCAATGTTCAAAGATTTCGTTCTTCCCAAATTTGGAAGGTCCCTCCCCCTCCCTAAGAGAAAATGCCCAAGGGATGATTCAAACGTTGCCTATCCCCATTAGAGTTCATTTGTATGAAAGCAACAAAAAACTAAGATAACCAGAGTGACGACAGTTTTCATTGAATCGGACTAATAATAAGAAAGTTATGAGTGTTTAAATTATGAAATCACTACGTCTATGCGAATCTCAAACTTGCAGTCTGGTCAGTGAACTCTCCCGTTTGTCGTATACAAACAAAAATCATTAATTTCTGTCTTTCTCCTAATAAGTGCTGTCTCCTTTCGGGCAATTCTCAAAAAGTATTATGGACAAGTATTTTATGATAGGTTCTCTCAAGAAAAAAGACCCTCCAGAGTCATACATTTTTGCCAAATTGAAATTTTAGTCATTTTGTGTGTTGGAACAAATGTGAAAGTTGTCCGCCACTACATCACAGAGACACTACAGATTCAGCCAATTTGAAGAGTCCATACCTATAGTGATTACAACTTCAAAAAATTATAACATTCTCATTCTTTGTCCGATTTCATTCAAACTTTCGCCTGTAAGCTTCTCTGATTTCTGTTGCTATCCTCTAGAATAATTTGCTATCAAGAATGGATTTCCTTTTAAAGAGAAGAGAGTAAAGGAGTGAATATAAAGATCAGACTTTGCCGTAGTACATAAAGGCTTACTCACTCTTATTTTTCATGTTGCAATTTATGTCAAATTTTATCGGTTTTATTTGTATTCAATTTATTTATAACGAATAAGTTAATAATTAAAATGTCCTTGGATATTTAAACGGTAGCCCCAAACTGAATATTGTCCGTTATCACTAAATTTGAGCGAACTTAAAGTGCTCGATCTCCCTCCTCTCCCCTGCATCCGCCACTGAGACTAAACACAAATTTGACTTAATTTGTTCTTCCAATTCCAGAAACCACCACTTGAATACAGATAGAAATAAAAGCATCCAGCACTTTCACTGGAAGTCAAAGAAAGGAGCGATTTACTACAAAAATTGAGGTGCTTTCTATAAAAGAGTAGGCTACATTTCCAGAAATACAGTCAAAGATAACACCAGTCATAAAGATTAATCAGCTTCATCATAAGGCGACTCCCATCAAAATTGGCACCATGCACGTCATCAGATTTTACTTGACATACTAGGATCACGTGGCCGTGCGGCATTAATTCTGCTTTGACTCGTTGGGATAGATCGGCATGTGCAGGCGTGTTAAAGGAGAATTGGGAAGGAAATGATGAACATATGCATGTTTGCTATTGTTGGAAAGCTTATGACATAAGGAATACAAATATATTGAATGACAGAAGTTTGCATGTGTTGTTGTTAAATTCTCTCAAAAAAACTTGACTCTCGTAACTTCATTTCATTATTTCTCCTTCCCTTATGCTTTTGGACAATGAACTTAAAAACAAATGTGAAGAACTGAAAATAACCTTTCAAACGGTACCTAATTCAATATGAATGGATAGCACCTTTAACAAATAGTCCAGAATCTGGCCGATTTAATTTAGATCTCCACCACAACAACGCAATGCGACCTCCCCCTACTTACTCGCTGCCAGCCGAAGATGGCGTGATTCTTAAAATAGGACGCCCGGTGAAAAGAATAGGCCGGGCCGCGTCTCCCCGTAATATTAGCCACCCTGGCGCTGCATTAGATTGGCTCAATAGGACCTATACCTATACGTCATGCGCTAGTCATCAATATTCATGATACGCACGCACACATAATCTGATGCGATAATTTTATCAAATATGAGATTTCATACAAAAATTACAAATGCAAAGCTAAGTTTACTTTAAATAAGTGACATTGCGACAAAATCGGGAGGCTTACCATAAACGAATGACTACCCAGGTCGTAACTTGTCCATAAGCATTGCGACATACTGGTTAATTAATGTAGTCCAGAATCTGGCCGATTTGATTTTGAATTTGATCTCCACGGCCGGGCCGCGTCTTTTTCCCCGTAATATAGGCATCCTAGAATGCATATTAATATTTGAATATATGAATATTTGCGTTGGTACGATGAGCTCATAGTATGTTAGCACTGGAAGCTAAAGTGTTGAGACACCAGTCGTCTCCCCAAAACATGGGTGAAAGTAAAGATAAAACTCCCCATGCTATTCCTACCAAAACAACTTCGGTAATGCCACAAAGAATCCCAGAAGAGACAGTCTCGCAGATTTTGAAGTGTTTTATGGTATCATAGTACATGCATGTAGTTGGATTATTTGTAGTGACAGTTCTGTGCCTGATTACCTGTATAAAGCTTTATGTCTTCAAAAGACGTTAGAGATAAAAGAAACGGCTCGATAATTACCATCTTTAATTTGAAGATAAAGTCTACCACAAATAACCTGTATTAATAGAATTTGTACTTCTTACTACTCACCTTCCGCACTTTATAACCTTGCATGGTGGCCCAGAAGGGACATCGCGAATCGTGAAATTGCGAATAATTCACGACGAAATTCGCGATGAAATATGCGACGTCGCATATTTCGTCGTGAATTTTGTCGCAAAGTTCTCAGAGAGAGAGAGAGAGAGAGGGGGGTGGAAGAAAGAGGAATACAAGAGGGAAGGAGATGTAATATATCATTATAAAAGAGAGAGAGAGAGAGAGAGAGGAAGAGAGGAAAGAGAGAGAGAAACAAAGAAATGGAGAGAAACTGAGAGAGAGAGAGAGAGAGAGAGAGAAACAAAGAAATGGGGGTAGTGAGCACAATTTTTGTTTTGCCTCTGGAAATTGATTTTTTTAACCACCCCTTGAGCGCCAGGGGAGGGGGCCCATCTTCTTTTTTTATACAAAAAAGGGTGTTTTGACCTGTTTTTTCTAGGAGGGGCCGGGCCCCTGCCCTCCCCTGGATCCGCATGTGTTGATGCACCAAGCCTTAACTCTATAAGTGGCTCCGCGGAGAGGCAGGTAAACAAACCCTAAAATGCGTCCGAAATCACACTTTCCCGCAACCGACGAATATTGGACAGTGGCCTTAACGTTTGTTATGCCGCTTCTACTCCTAATAATGGAGTGCAATCAAAAATCGGAGGTAAAAATAACGAAATATTAGCAAATATCTTACATGTTACGTGTGAATTTACAATCTGCATTACAATGATGTTGACCTCTGACATGACAGTGTTTAGACACTTCCGTTAAGTGTGCTGCTTCCGTAAAATTTGCTGTATATGAGTTATACAGCACATTGTACGGAAGCAGCATATTAACGTGCCCATATACTTATGACTATGGTTCTAACCATCATCAAGGTTGGCGAATAAATTAATTAAATAAACACTTTAGCCTTTTAAAGTCTCCGTTGTGCAAATATTTTTCCTTTTTAACTTTTGAAAATGTTTTTTTCCGCATGACTGCCATATATAATCAGCCAATCAAGTTGTTCATAGATATACCATGTACCTATGGAGTATGGATATACGAACAAATTATGTCTTGCTCATGACAGATACATGAAGGTGTCTCCGCTATTGACATGACTATTTGGTGACCGTTTGCAGAGAAGGAAGTATAGTAAGCATTTCTCCACGTAGGAATAATATGCTATAGAGACATGTAGGTATGTGTAAACTATTTAAACTTTATTATCTACTTCATTCACGTGAGGCCCCTATCAGATTATGATTGAAAATCGGTTAAAAGGTTACACTGAAGTAATAATCACCAAATATAGTCATTTTTATTTGTTTATATATTAAACTTATTCATGATCATAGTTCCATATCAAGTCATTATTCAGATTATGATTGACGATACATGTATCAAAGGTTACTCTGAAGTTATCATCACCAAATACATGTATAGTCATGTCTTTTTGTTTGTATACTCAGTGATCATAGTTCTATATCAAGCAGTGGTGTAGGTACGGGGGACGCCCCCCGCCCAAATCGAAAAAGAGCGGGAGCGAGGGGAGAGATGAGGGAAAAAGAAGAGGAAAGGAAAGGGAATGTGAAATGATAAAGGAGATAGAATGCTCGAAAATGATCTTCAAAGATTATATATACTATTATTTGGATCAGTAATGTGGGGATCGACAACATGATGAGTCTTAAGTAAAACATTTTATTTTATAAGGCACTGTACGAAATATATGAGATTCACAAGCGATGAGGGGGCATTCTCTCATGACTCCTATCCTTTTTTCTCATTAAGCTACATATCGCGGCAAACAGTAAGAAAATTGATACATGCTAGCGTTCAACATTTTTATTGAACGATGTAGAATTGTAGTCACGGCACCGTTTAAAGAAAATAAGATGTTTCACCCACCCGAATCCCAAATTCATAACAGAAGTTTCATGTTGCATCACTCTAGTAGGCCCTACTCGCCAAATGCCACGTTCACATTGTGATTACATCGAGAAAGAAGCTGTCTATATAAGCAATCGGGAAAGGTTGATTATGCGCAGTAGATAAACATGTTAGGTGTATAATGTAGTTTTGGAATCATCGAAATTCAAAAGTTATAAGATATTATTTTATTTTATTTTTTTGTTATATGCAGGAGATTAATTGCTCCCGTTTTTTCAGTGATCTCTGTTATTTCTTTGTTGATTATTGACGCTTATTGGAGAGTTGTCCGCTCCCTTTGACATTTGTATATTGTGTGTATTTTGTGTGTGTGCCCAAACGATATATGAACCTGTACTATTTGTTTTGATTATCAATATTAAATCGTCGATATTTAATTTTACAAAATAATGTACAACCTTATTGTTTGATAGTGTGGTTTTTTTTCTGGGGAGATCGTAAAGTTAAAAGGTAAAACCCCCTCGGGGAGTTCTACAATACTAGAACTATAACAGTATGGGTACTCATGACTGCATTATTTTTGTTCCTCTTCCCCTTGGCCTAATTTCGTATCATAATGTGGCTCCTTATCTTGTTTACAGATGATTCATGCTTAGTAGTACCTGATATGTCATTAATAATGATTTAATACGAAAAATATATATAGCGCTTGTGACGTAAAATTTTCAAGCGCTGTACACAAATCAAGTTTACTTCAAGTAAAAAATCATTGACTCTGCAACACGGAAGTTGTTGATAAACAAAGTATTGTGAAAGCTGTATCAAGTACAAGATCTACTAATTTCTATGTTCGAATAAAATGCTCAACTTCCTAATTTCACACACATTGACTATCCTGAAATGAACACTGTTCACTCGCATTTTATCTCTGCAGCAGCTGTGCCATCATTTGAATAAACTCAACATGGTGAGTAACTCGTGTGTTAGGATTGATTTTCTTTTTCTTTCCATTTGCTCCATTGCTCGTGTATTATGGAAAGTTCATTTCAAGTTCCAACTCGGAGGATTAATCTAAATGGCGGAAATGTCTAGTGTCTTTTACATACTGGATCCACTGTGATCTTTCAAAACATTCATTCCTATACCAGATAAAGCAACTGTGTTAATAGCTTTTTCTTAAGAAGAGAGAAGAAATAGGGGGCACAAACTAGTTAACGTTTATAAAGTGTAAGTCAGAAAAGGTACTTACTTTATTAACTGCCTATTGATTCAAGCTGGAGCTGTAAATATATCGTGAGAGGAAAATGACATGATGATGTCATTTTCTCTGCCTTGTGTGCTCATATTAGACCATACCCCCTTCCTTTTGTAATCGCAATGTATGATGCCCCTTACTTTGATTCTTGTGGAAATATCACCCGACTGTCCGCTTTGCTTTTTAAAGAAGAATTTTATGCAATCATTTCCATACTACCACCGCCTTAACTTGCCTCATTATGTAGCCTATTCAACTGCACAGATATCAGCTTCAAGATACCCCCCTTAAAAAGTGTTTGTTTTTCAAACTTGTTCATCCAAAAACATTTCAGTCTTTCAATCAGAGGCGGCGGAGCCGGGGGCGGGCAGGGGCACAGTGCCCCCCCCCCCATTCCCCACTTATTCAGGTACCCTAAAGTGACCCTTTTTACAGAGGAAAAGTGCTACCTTTTACTTCAGATACGTGCCCCTTTTTATTTCTAATAGATGTCCGTTCCACATTCTTATAAGTGCCTCTTACCACCTCTGATAAGTGCCCTCTTCACCTATGATAATTGCCCCTATTCAAATCTGAGAGGTGCTCATTTTACTTTAACAAGTGCCATTTTCTTTTGTAATAAGTGCCCATTCCCCTTCTGATAAGTGCCCTTTTTCATATTTGATGAATGCCGCTTCTCACCTCTGATAAGTGCCTCCTCCCCTTTTTTTTTTTTTTTTACATGTGACCCTTTTTTTCTTTCTAATAAGTGCCCTTTTTTCCTTCTGATAAATGCTCCTTTTCTTTTTTAATAAGGGCCACTTCCCCTTTTCATAAATGCCCCTTCTGACACCTCTGATAGATGCCTCTATTAAAATCTTATAGGTGCCCCTTTTCCTTCGCCAATTGCTCATTTTCCTTTGTAATTAGTGCCCTATTCAATTCTCACAAGTGCCCCTGTTCATCTCAGGTGAGTGCCCCTTTTCAGATACAAGAAGTGCCCCTTATCATCTCTGATAAGTGCCCATTCACCTCTCATCAATTGCCTCTTTTCAAATCTGACTAAAATCTTATAGGTGCCCCTTTTCCTTCGCCAATTGCTTATTTTCCTTTGTAATAAGTGCCCCATTCAATTTACCAGTGCCCCTATTCATCTCAGGTGAGTGCCCTTTTTCAGATACAAGAAGTGCCCCTTATCATCTCTGATAAGTGCCCCTTCACCTCTCATAATTGCCTCTTTTCAAATCTGAGGTGTGTCCCTCATATTTTGACAAGTGCCTCTTTTCCTTGTATGCCCTCTTTACATTTTGATAAGTGCCCCTTTTCATCTCATGTGAGTACCCTTATTCAAATTTGAAAGGTGCCCCCTTAACTCTGTAATAAGTGCCCCTTTTCATCTCTGATAAGTGCCCCTTTTATTTTGACACGTGCCGCTTATACTTTCTAATTAGTGCCAGTTTCCTTCTGATAATAAAACTTTGTAATAAGTGCCCCTTTCCGTTGTCATAAGTGCCTTTTTCATCTCTGGTGAGTGCCCCTTATTAGGTGCGAGAAGTGCCCCATTTAAAAAATAGCCCTTAAAAAGATCTGTACTTTTTTTGACTCGCACTGTATAATATTACTGAGAAGGGATTTTTTTTTTTTAAAGATGAAGAAAAAAGGGGAAAGTCGATTGAAATACCTTCTTACTAATGACACTTATGTTGCATTTACCGCTCCTTTTGTACACAGATTAAGCAACTCGCCGGATTTCGGACCACCGTAGACACTGCATCAGCTCCACACTCCTGAATGTGTATTTGAGGTCTCTTTTAGCGATGTTCAGGATTCTGGTTTGAATTATAACTGGACATAAAATCAAAGGGAAACTACACCAAACAGTTAGTACTACATTTCCATGTCAAGTTAAGGAACCAGTTGTATGCTCTACAGAGGTACCAGCAAAGAAAGAGTCAACCGGCGTAACTTTTCTAGGCCATATCCAATTTCCTGACATACTGTGTACAATATCCCTCTTCCTATTTCTTCAATACCCCTGAAAAGTATCGAGGCCTACTTAGGATGGTTCTCATCATTAATAACTTGGCGTTTATCAGCACTACCATCCTTACCGTAATCTCGTCTGTAAGGTGTCAATATGTTATCAAGTTGATCCAGGGGGAAAAAGCTCACCTTACTTTTCCATATGATTGCAACTGCACCCAAGTCACCTTACAGCACGGATACAAAAGCCCATTTTACAGATCAACAAATCCTGCATCCATCACACTGGCTCCTTATCCAGAAAGCAGGTTCATTATAGAGAATATGGTTTCAGCAGCGGCTGATGGGTGTTCAATTCATCTGAGCATTAATCCCATACATGTAAATGACGCAGGCACCTATATCACCCAAGCGTACAAGGATGGTGATGTCTTACCTGATATGAAAAGGATTGGACTAAATGTGGCTTATCCTCCTGGTGAAGCATCATGCGAATGGAGAGAAGGGTCTTCGGTAGGAGATTGGGGTTTGTTGCAATGCACAGCTACAGCTGGGAGTATGTCGGGGCTATTTGAATGCTACCAAAGGGGTGAAAGATTGCCTCCGTATAGCAACCCTACAAAGAAACGCAATAGACTGGAGCAGACCATTTGGGTTAGGTCGTCACATCCTGTGTTCTGTTGTACAACCACACAAGAACTACCAAAAGACCAGTGTCAATGTAAAGAATTTGTCTGGGTGCCTTCGAAGTTTAGGAAATCAAGGAGAACCGTAGAACCCTGTCCTGCTTCAACATATATTCCGGATATACTAACATCCCAGATCCCTTCAGCTAATAGTGTGTTAGAACGGGAGGCTGGAGTGTTAAGACATCAGCCGTCTTCCCAAAACTTGGGTAAAAGTAAAGATACAACTTCTCTTGCTACCCCTACGAAAACTACTCCGATAAAATCACTAAGAATCGTAGAAAAGACAGTATCACAGATTTTGAAATGGGTTTATGTGATAGTAGCTGTAGTGATTATGTTATGTCTGGTTACTTGTATAAAGCTTTGTCATGATGTCTGCCCCAAAACATGAGATAAAAGAAATTACATAATTTCTTTCTTTCAAGATAATTTTGTCTACAACCAATAATCTGTAATATTGAACCTGTCCTTCTTACTACTCACCTACTGTTCACTTCATAAACTTGCCCCTTCATTTATTTCTTCTATCCTTTAACCCTCTTCAACTATACATTAAGGTCTGATCTCCTTTTCTTGTTTTTTCTCGAAGCTTAAATAATCGAGAACAAAGATGAATTGGCGTAAAAATTTTTTACTGCTGCTGCACCCCGAATTTGAAACTCTTTTCCACCCAGTCATATAAACTTGAAAACATATTTTATATCAAAATCTAATTAATATCCCTATTTTCTCATTGTTGTCCATTGAAATATTATATTTATTTAGTTTGCCTAATGCAATTTCCTAAACTAGTTAATATACATGTATGTGCATGTGTGTTGTTATGGGCCTTTAATATTCATTGGGATGGATATAAGCGCATGAGAAATGTTTCTCTTGTTATAACGTATTTCTATGAAATAATATCTCGAAGCACTACTATAAGTCATTCATAAATAAGACCAGGGGCGGCGGAGCGACTTCTAAAGTGGGGGCACCAACAAAAGGGCACTTTCTGGGAAAAAAGGGAAATCTTAAACGAAAACATACAATATTTTATAGACATTAGTCATACCCCTACATTGTGATTACATTTTCAGGGATGACTTCAATATTTGTTTCTCTTTATACACTTTATACAAGGTAATGCTTAAGCATCAAACTTTGCAGTTGGGTGTGATGGTCTGAATATTTATTTGCGAGCGAGCGAGGAAACATTTTACGATTTGTGAGGTCGCAGTGCGAAAAATTTCATCTTCTAAAGAGGAAAAGAAAACAATCCTGATGGGGATACAATCACATAACGAAAGACTGAAAAGGCCTTTAATAAGTAACATAGTTATATCATCTATAAATAAAAAGGGTAATTATCAGAGGTGAAAATGGGGTACTTCTTATACCTGAAAAGAGGCACTCACCAGGGATGAATATGGGCATTTGTCGACGGAAAAGGGGCACCCATCAGATTTTGAAAGGGGCATTTATTAGAGGTGAAAAAGGGTCATTTATGAAAAGGGGACAGTTCCCTTATTAGAAAGTAAAAGGGGCACGTATCATTGTTAAAAGGTATCAAAGGTGAAAAGGGGCATTTATTGCACCTGAAAAGGGGCACTGACCAGATATGAAAAGGGGCACTTATGAGAATGAAAAAGGGGCACTTATAATAAAGGAAAATGTGAATTTGTTGAAAGAAAAGGGGCACCGATCAAATTTTAATAGGGGCGTTTATCGGAGGTGAAAGGGTGCTTTAATGAGAAGGGGGAAGTGGCTTTTATTAAAAAGAAAAATAGGCACATGTTAAAATAAACGGGGCACTTATCAGAGATGAAAACGGGTAATTATGAGAAGGGGAAGGGGCACTTATAAGAAGGAAAAAGAGCATTTATTAGAAAGGAAAAGAGGCGCGTGCCAAAATAAAAGGGGCGGTTATTAGAGGTGGAAAGAGGCACTCATCAGAGATGAAAAGAGCACTTATCAGGAGGGGGAGGGGCACTTGTCAAAGTAAGAAGAGCATCTCTCAGATTTGAATAGGGGCAATTATCGGAGGTGAATGGGGCACTTATCTGAAATGAAAAGGAGTAACTTCCCGTACCTGAAAAGGGTCATTTACCAGAGATGAAACGGGGCACTAATGAGAATGAAAAGGGACACTTTTCATAGGTGAAAGGGGGCATTAGTGAGAAGAGAAAGGGACTCTTCTTTTTTTAGATAGGGGCACTTATCATAAGGAAAAACTTACTAGAGATTAAAAAGGTTATTTATGAGAATGGAAAATGGACACTAACTGCAAAAAAAATGGAAACTTGTCGAAGGAAAAGGGGCACGTGTCAAAATAAAAGGGGCACTTATCAGAGGTGAAAAGGGGTAGGGGCGATTTTAAAAAGTAATAGGGGCACTTTTACTATGTAAAAAGGGGCACCTTGGGGTACTTGAAAAAGTGGGGTGGCACTGTGCCCCTGCCCTAAACCCATCCCCGGGTGCGCCGCCTCTGAATAAGACTAAGAATGTGATTTTCATGCACATTATTACGGGTAAATTGGATCATGCAGGTTCATGGTTGTTGTTTTTTCCCAGAAATAGTAAAAACGATTCAGGCAATTATTTTACTAATGTGACAATATGTAATGCATGCAGGTTCAAGGAAAGTTGAGTGAAATGGTTCGTTTTTAAGCTGATTTTATAACGTCACATGAAATGTGTATGTATGAGTTAAATCAAATGTTTTATTTTATGGGTCATTTAATCATGTTAAATGTAATACATGCAGGTTCATGAAAATTTTTGTAAAATGTTCTATTTACAGCTGATTTTATAATGTAAAGTGTAATACATGCAGGTTCATGAAAAGTTTAGTAAAATTTTCTATTTACAGCTCATTTTATGTCAAATGTTATATATGCAGGTTCAAGGAAATGTTTGATAAAATGTTCTATTAACAGCAGATTTTATAATGTAAAATGCAATATATGCAGGTTCATGAAAATGTTGGTAAAATTTTCTATTTACAGCACATTTTATGTCAAATGTAATATATGCAGGTTCAAGGAAAAGTTTGATAAAATGTTCTATTAACAGCAGATTTTATAATGTAAAATGCAATATATGCAGGTTCAGGAAAAGTAATGTCAGTGTAATACATGCAGGTTCATGATGAAGTGTATCTGAATGTTCTATTCTAAAGCTTATTTAATAATGGCAATTGTAATACATGCCGGTTCATGAAGAAGTTTATCTGAATGTTCTATTCTAAAGCTTATTTAATAATGGCAATTGTAATACATGCTGGTTCGTGAAGAATAGTGTCAATTGTAATACATGCCGGTTCGTGAAGAAATGAATCTGAATGTTCTATTCTAAAGCTTATTTAATAATGGCAATTGTAATACATGCTGGTTCGTGAAGAATAGTGTTAATTGTAATACATGCCGGTTCGTGAAGAAGTGAATCTGAATGTTCTATTCTAAAGCTTGTATTATAATGGTAAATGTAATATCTAGAGGTTCATGAAGAAGTGCATCTGAATGTTCTATTGTAAAGCTTATTTTATGTCAAATGTACTACATGCAGGTTCATGAAAAGTTTGTCTAAATATTAATTCCAGACCCTATCGAGTTTTATAATGTCAAATTAAACACATGCAGGCTCATGAAGAAGTTTTGTTAAACGTATTATTTTGAGTTCATTTTACACCATTGTATCTCATATGCAGATTCTTGGACAAATTGTAGTAAATTTTGTAGAACATTTACAAATAAAAAATGTCATACACACACACACGCATATGTGTGTATATATATATACTTCACAGTTCACGTACTGGCCCGTATTAGACTGAATTGGTGAGTCGAAAGTCCGATTTTGTAATCCATTTTAGCCATTGGTTGGATATTACAAACCAGATTTTCCACTCATTATACCTATATACGTGTACATGTATATATATAAATATATATATAAATTGGTGCTATTTGCCACCTACCAAACTCAAACACACCAATCAGCCATTAAAGGTTTGTTTAAGAACCACTCAACACTCACCCATGTGCAGGTATACTTTATCAATGTCTCTGAAAAACTAAAGGGCCATGCCATATTATGACAATTTGACAATAGTTTCAAACCTATTAACCATACAAGACAAGTTATTCTGTCATGATTTGTTTGGGGGAATCAAGAATTTCTCTAAGATAATTGTATACATGTATTTTTTTATTCACTGAGAGCTGTTCTTGTTAGGGTAAAATAAATGGGAAAACGGCACATGTCCTACGAAGCAAGATGTCTATCTATTACCCATCTATTTTACCCAAATAATGAAAGTCGCTCAATATGACCATTGATAAAGAGAAATTTCATTAATATTTGTACAGTCAGTAGATGAGAAGCTGTTGTCAAACCATTATTTTTTCCTATGTGGAATCAACCTAAAGATTTTGAGGCATAAAAGGATACAAGTATGATGCATCAAAATAAGTTAGACAATGCCATTTTTTATACCAATATTTTAATTGCTAACCAATATTATGACATGAATGGATTATCTCAGATATTATAATCATATCCTCTTTGCTCCCTCTCTCATTAATGAAGCATATAATAAACTAATTTTTACAAAATTGTAAAGATGAATAAGACATGATAATCATATTAATGAATCCGTTGCTTCAAGTAATACATTTTCTTTCCTCTCTTTCAAAAGTGAAGGCCTAAGTTTGAACAACTTTAATTCAGTAGTACATGTATGTTGAGAAAAAAAGAAGAGAAAATTAGGAAAAGTATGGACAGGTTACAGTATAAGTGTAATCTTGTACCATAACATACTGAATAAACTGAAACTGAAAATCCTCCAGGTAAATACTTACTACTAATAATCACATATCATTTCATATTATTCCAAATACAATGAAATACTACAATATGTAAGTTCATGGACTAATCGAATTTCACTATTAAGATCACTATTTTTTTTTTTTTTTTACATCATAAATTTGAAGAAAATCATAAGAACTACATGTAAGGAGCAGATATACATTCATGACATGCAAATGAATTAAATAGCATACAGAAAATATGAAACATATATAAACAAATATTGGTATGAAATAATTAATATAATTCTTTAATACAGAGAGAGGGAGTGAGAACCAAAGACTTTGATTTAATGAACATATAATACTTGATGCTTTTTACATAATAGTGTCCACCTTTATCACCATATTCATAAATCACATATATTAATCAACAAATATGTCATTCATAAAAATTGTATACTATTAAATATGTATTTTGTTTCCTTGCAAGATAACAAACTCTACAAGAAAAGTCCATGCATTGGGTGGAGTATCTAACTGTAATATTCTGGATATATCAAGGCAAACCAGTTCATGCCAAAATCATTATAAATAAGCAAAAAGAGAGCATTTTCATATAAAATTATTTACACGATACAAAAATGATTTATACACAAAACGACCAGCATCCCGAAATATTGTTTTATAATGCATGATTTGCCCTCAAATTCATCACATATAGATTTGGGACCATATATGGCTCATCTAACTTTTTAGTCCCTTCATGGTCTTACTTAGACCAGTTCATTTACTAGAAATGACATCGTTCTGTCAGTGTGATATAGTCGATTATATTTTGAGATAAAGGTATTCATTCTCAGATGCTGAAAATGGGATAAAAAGGGTTTCTGTCCACGATTTACATTAGTAAAACATTTTTCAACAAAAGAGTGCAAGTGACGAGTGTGCAATTTTTGTTTACTCTGCACATTGAACATAAAATCTCCTAAAATGATTAGCAATTATATTATATTATATCAAAATCCAGGTATGTGGAAGTGACACATGGGTATTTTTTATTTTTTTACCTTTTAAACATAAAATCTCTGAAAATGAATGTCGATTAATCGACTAAAACACCATCAGTAAATTTTCTATGTTTTTCATTTCAAGGAGTATGAAAATACCATAATAAATAAATAATCCTTTTAGTTTTATCATTATTTTTCCAAATACAGATAGAATCTTTTAAAGAAAAAAAAAATCTCAAACAAGGCAAACTATCATGATAATAGAAAGCATGACTAAATTGCAGTCTTTTGTTTATACAAGTGACAGAAAAATTCATGGGAATTTCATTTCTGACATATTCACATAAATACAATTGTATTCTGTTTATTATTTCTGCTAACTTTAGAATAGAAAAAAGAACAGTTTGCTAAATGATTTGATGAGCAGACATGCCAGTTTTCAAAGAAAATGAAAGATTTGTATAATGAATAACTTACGGTATACATGTATGTCATAGGAGTGGTCTTTGGCAGTACTCCGGTTTAAAAGCAACTCTAGACTACAAAATTGAACTTGCACTCTTGCATGATGTGTGTGTGTGTGTGTGTGTGTGTGGTGAGTAGTTCAATTTTCAAATGTGAAAGGTGCTGGAAATAAACAGATGCTCCCAATACACTCTTTGGAAGACATTCACATAAACAAAAATTATCAATCATACAGTAAAATTATCAATTATCAACAGATAACGAATGGTATCAAATATAATTAAGAGCACTCAATATTCCACAAACTTTAACACTGGCAGCACTCGCTCATGTACATACTAGGCAGTACAATGTAAAGTGGAAACCGTTATAGCAAATGAAATGTGAAACATTTTGACATTGCTGCAGTTTGACTGTATAATGATCACAAACTGGGTTATTGGGCCAAGATACCATCACATTCATGTTTATAGCCCAAACTTATGAAATACACATGTACACGGTAATGACTTGATTGAAAGTAGTCGAGATCAATACCCTTACACCATCTACACGTACCAATATAGCATGTTTGAGACAACACAGATTGAAGAAACAATTTCGGAGGAAAAAAAGTACGAAGAGTCTCATGATATTCTCCAGTCGCTCAATTTCAGTTTTAGCATGATACATGAGCTGTTAATTATTCCCAAAACATAACAATCAAAAATCCATGCTACTTCTAAATATACTCTTTTATCTTGCGCAGGCTTGCAAATGTACATGCAGCTTAGGGGACATTATGTCAGATATAGGTAGAGGAAAATAAAATTGCTTTCTTTATACACATTTTTTTAATTTTAATTTTTAATTACCAGCTAAACATTCTAATATCAGAACATACTAGACAAATGGAAGACATCACAACTGAGTGGTCCGACATTTGCTTCTGCGACATTTGCTCTTGGCATTTTTTTCCATAAAAAAAGGAGGGTTATGCTTGCATTGGGATAAATACATGCTGGCTCAGAGGTAGAGCATCTACAGGTAATCGGGAGGTCCGAGGTTAAAAAATAAGTCTATATAAAGCTATGTCTAATTGTTTTAAATTTGTATGACAATTGACTTATGAAATTGAATTCTTCTACACCTTAACCTATTGAAACTTCCCATACAATGAACAGAACGAAAACACAAAAAATAGTAATAACAGCATTTCATGAGATATATGACATTCCACACACAAAACGCACTTATCATGACATGTACATTACAAGTGTCTGGTCAGGGATAAAATTCATCATATTTCAAATATCAAATAAAATGAAGTAAAAGCAACATGATCACAGCTATTTTTGAAAAATCAACTCGAGGGCAATCTCAATACCCTATTGTATGTCCCATGTCCCATAGAAATCATGTTCGGATTTGCGTAACACAACATTGTCGTGTCAAACAAGGCTACTGAAATTGCCTTCTAAGGTTGATTTTTTAATAAAGTAGTTGCTATCGTGTTAAGGGAATTTCATTGGAAGCTGGTGACGAGTTGTTTGGCAGCCTTGGCAATGTCGTACGCACAGGCGATGATCTGATTGGTCAGGTGTTTGAGGTCAGGGGTTATGGAAGGGTCAGCTGGGACGGCGCTCTGGCATTCTACTCTAAGTCGGCTGGCGCTGGAGACGAGAAGACGTAGGGGCACTCGCACTTCTTCTGATTTGGGTTTCTGGGTCAAAGATGAAACATGAATTCTTATGATGAAAATTGCATCACGAGAGATGGTATGCAAGCTCAATATTTCAGTTTATGATTTGTAGTCAGAAAGAATTAAATGATCCAAGACCTACTAATTGCTGCCCCCCCCCCTCCCAAAGTTTACTACATGTACAATTGTGTGTTTGTCTGTTTTTCTTGCCTCACGACTTCATGGACCTAAACCTTAAAGGGCTGAGGAACACACTATCCCACTCCCTGACACATACCACGATTTTCGCCCTGCAAGCTTTTGTGACTTTATAGCCTAGAGTCTTTGGCATCTTTGATACAAAATTGATGAAATGTAAAAATGAACATTTCTCCACACAATGCAGAATCATCAATAAATGAAAATGTGAACAATGAATTAATAATACATGTACTTCCAAGAACTGCTTTAGGTATACAGTAAATGTGAAACTGAAGAAATACTGTTAATAACAGATTAAGATAAGGCATTTCTGACATAAAACAGCCAATGTCACATATTCAAAAACAGATTGGCTATGTTTCAGTTGTCTTACCTCTGGAAATAGTTCCACCATGTCTGTCACTGTGGCGTAGATATTATCAGAACAGGAAACAAATCTGCAGGGAAACAGAAGAACAATAAATTGTGCTTGAGAGGAAATATAGAGAAACTTTGACATGGTTGTGAATTTCATAGATAAGCTTAGACAGAAATAACCGTCTGATATGGGTCATTCTTTAATAAAACTGACATTTGTTGACATTCCCCATACACAGACGGTACCCCATACGGCTCGCACCACGGGGAGAGATTGAGCCGATTTTGGCCTGCTTTTAGGTCAAAAACTTTCTCCCACGATTTTCTTTATTTAGATCTAATTTTCTGATTTATAAATCAGATACAAAAATACTATGTCTATTTTTCTCCTATGTACAGTTATCAATTTTTTATGACTTATTTCTAAATGCGAAATTTACGGACTTACGTATATGAGTTATCCAATTTTTATCTCAGAACCAAGGAAACGGTACGTTCATGCATTCGAACTGGTAATCTATGACATGACCCGCCCGATATATTTCCGGGTCAACCGACCAAAACAAGCCCAATGGCCAATCAGAGCACGTGTTTGATATTGGGCTTATGAATATTCAAACATCACCGGCTCAAGCCGGGCTGACTCATACGTAGCTATTGGACGTTCGAAAAGAAAAAATGAATATTCATCAACTTAAACCAAGATGGCTGACAACAAATCTTGTTGACTACAAGACTTTCTCGGATTAATCATTAATATAGGATCTAAATGAGCAAGCTATCGTAAGTCAAAGTAGATATTTCCGGGTTATTCTTATGGCTATTTAGATTCAGTGTAATATTGCAGCCAAAGTGGATATATGAAGACGTAAAGAGTGAAAAACTCGTTGCATATCTCATTCATCGCGGTCCGGCCGAACCGAACCATTCGTTCCCCACACTACCCCATACGCCGTACTTCAGTCTATGTATAGAGGCGGTCAGAGGAGCCAGATGCAATCTCAGCGGAACAACCGTCGATATCAGAGACTGAAGCTTTCGGTCTAAGATAAGCTTTGCTTACATCTGGTCAAGTGCCTGTTTTGTATCCTTATAAACCACATGAGCTGCAGTTTATATTCGTTGGTGTATCACAAGGGCTTTGTGGACGAACAGATTAAATACTAATTGGAATTACCCTGCTTTTCAATATGTAAAATAAAGGTGTAGAGATGTAGAGGTGTCGTGAGAGAAACATGTTGGTGAAAGATTGAGCAAAAACCAATAATAATAAATAAGTTATGAAATTTTGAAGGTGCAATCAATCAAACACACATTGGCAACTCTGTGGCGTATCTTGCAAGCTCCCCTCACATTAACCCTGTACTACATAAATCTATATTTTCCCTACTGAAATTCACATTCACATTCACCCTAAATATAATTATTGCAAATATGTTTTAATACAACCCCTGTATGAAACAAATCTTTTCCGCTGACAATAAACTATAACAAAAAAAAAATGATTAAATTTTCTGTACAGAGCAAATTGGAGAGGGAGCTCGCATGATATGTCACAGTGTTTTGCAATTTGTATTTCGCCGATGACTTAAAAATTCATAACTTTCATATTTTTAATCAGATTTTGCTCAAACTTTCACTAGTTTGTTTCTCTCATTTTTTCGCTTTTATGAAAACCAACTTACTATCAAGGTGGACTTCCCCTTTAACTAACCTACCACTATCATATACATGTATTGTTTGAGAGTCTAGGACATAACAACTTTTTTTTGCTTTCATTTAAAAAAAATTTTTTGTTGCTTTCATATTGAAAAAAAAGGTGAAACTCGGTCATCCTAGGGATAATATTTTTTATTCAGAAAGTTTCTTTGGGGAAAAGGTTTTCCCAACCTTTCCTTAGCAGACACGCCTCGGGCAAATCTACTTAGGCATGAGATATTTATTATTGCTATCGTTCCGCCGCAGGATCCTGCAATACGCGCTGCGGAACGATCAGCGTCCTGCTGAGTGACAAGAGTACAAATATTATACAACACTGCGCCAGAACGCGGCGGCATGCTGATCGTCGAACTGCAGTAGAACGCATTGATTTATTTTATCCGCGCAGCGCTGGACACTGTACATGCGCGCGACACAAAATAATATATCAGTGTCCCGACATTGACATTTCTATATTATAAACAAGTCGGGAGTTAAAATAATTTCTACCACAGCTGTGCGTGTGTTTATAAACATGACATTTACAAATAATTTCTACGTACAATCGTGCGTTTGTTTATAATCATGACGGGAGTTAAAATAATTTCTACTAGTACTACAACTGTTTGGTTGTTTTTAAACATGACGGAGTTTAAAATAATTTCTACTAAGACCGTATGTTTGTTTATAAACATGACGGCGTTTAAATAATTTTTACTACAAATTATGTGCGTTTGTTTATAAACATGACGGAGTTTAAATAACTTCTACTACAAATTATGTGCGTTTGTTTATAAGCATCAAAGAG
Organism: Mesocentrotus franciscanus; assembly: GCA_037976565.1. NCBI lineage: Eukaryota > Metazoa > Echinodermata > Echinoidea > Camarodonta > Strongylocentrotidae > Mesocentrotus > Mesocentrotus franciscanus. The sequence continues at coordinate 5,412,983 of CP137672.1, forward strand.
TCAATATAATTTCTACTACAACCTGCATGCGTTTGATTATAAACATAACGGAGTTAAAATAATTTCTACTACAACTGTTTGGTTGTTTATAAACATGACAGAGTTTAACATAATTTCTTCTAAGACCGTATGTTTGTTTATAAACATGACGGAGTTAATATAATTTCTACCACAATTGCATGTGTGTAATTTGTTTATAAACATGACATTTAAAAATAATTTCTACTACAATCATGCGTTTGTTTATAAACATGACGGAGTTAAAATAATTTCTACTACAACTGTTTGGTTGTTTTTAAACATGACGGAGTTTAACATAATTTCTACTACAAATTCTGTGCGTTTGTTTATAAACATGACGGAGTTTAAATAACTTCTTTGACTACTTCAAATTCTGTTTGTTTATAAATTATGACGCCTTGACGGAGTTTAAATAATTTCTACTGCAAGTACAACTGTGCGTTTGTTTATAAAAATGACAGAGTGATATACATTCTACTACCACCGCGCTTTTGTTCATATGACAGAGTTAAAATAATTTCCACTACAACTGTGCGCTGGTTATAAACCGACAAAGTTTAATACATCCGAACACACATGACGGAGTTATAATAGAATTTCTATGTCATCACAACTTTCTCATGAACCCAACGCTATATCCACACACACAAAATAACCATGCGCGCATGTGCTCAACTCATGTCCAACACACTACTTGATCGTTGAATTTTAGATTTGCACGACGAGAACGTGGACTGCTACGTGGACATCCTTTTAAGGCAATGTGACGTCCTTTAAGGCACACTGCCGGGCACTGCCAGTGGACGTCACAAAAAAAAGGGGGATACAGAGAAAGAGAAACAAAGGAGACAAGTGGGGAGACAAGGAAGCAAACCGGTTCCTTCATTTTGCAAATGTGGGCATAATCTGAATTCAGACAAGGATTAACAGTCGAGAACGGTACAACGATCGTCTTCTTTCTCTAATAATTTGATTAAATGTCAAAGCTCCCCACGCGGGAGGGCTAACTGTATTCAGACAAGGATTAAGAGTCGAGAACGTTACAACGAATCGTCTTCTTTCTCTTATTATATAATTAAATATCAAAGCTTCCAAGCTTCGCGCGGGAGGGGGGACTGAATTCAGACAAGGATTAAGTGTCGAGAACGGTACAACGATCGTCTTCTTTCTCTAATAATCTAATGAAATGTAAAGCTTCCGCGCTTCGCTCTGTTCCTGCCCCCTCCCAACTGATGGAAATAGCGGTCGGCGCGATTTTCAAATTTCAGCCCCACCCTATTGGGAACTGAATTCAGACAAGGATTAAGAGTCGAGAACGGTACAACCATCGTCTTCTTTCTCTTATTATTTAATTAAATATCAAAGCTTCCACGCTTCCGCGCGGGAGGGGGAAAGGAACTGAATACCCAGAACGGTACAACGAATCTTCTTCTTTCTCTAATAATTTAATGAAAAGTCAAAGCTTCCGCGCGGGAGGGGAGGGACCTGAATTCAGACGGTACAACGATCGTCTTCTTTCTCTTATTTTTAATTAAATATCAAAGCTTCCATGCTTCCGCGCGGGGGAACTGAATTCAGACAAGGATTAAATCGCCTTCTTTCTCTAATAATCTAATGAAAATAATGTAAAAGCTTCCACGCTTCCGCGCGGGAGGGGGAGAACTGAATTCAGACAAGGATTAAGAGCCCAGAGTGGTACAACGAATCGCCTTCTTTCTCTAATAATTTAATAAAACGTCAAAGCTTCCGCGCGGGAGGGGGAGGGAACTGAATACCCAGAACGGTACAACGAATCTTCTTCTTTCTCTAATAATTTAATGAAAAGTCAAAGCTTCCGCGCGGGAGGAGGGAGGGACCTGAATTCAGACGGTACAACGATCGTCTTCTTTCTCTTATTTTTAATTAAATATCAAAGCTTCCACGCTTCCGGGGGGAACTGAATTCAGACAAGGATTAAGTGTCGAGAACGGTACAACGATCGTCTTCTTTCTCTAATAATCTAATGAAATGTAAAGCTTCCGCGCTTCGCTCTGTTCCTGCACCCCCTCCCAACTGATGGAAATAGCGGTCGGCGCGATTTTCAAATTTCCCCCCACCCTATTGGGAACTGAATTCAGACAAGGATTAAGAGTCGAGAACGGTACAACCATCGTCTTCTTTCTCTTATTATTTAATTAAATATCAAAGCTTCCACGCTTCCGCGCGGGAGGGGAAGGAAACTGAATACCCAGAACGGTACAACGAATCTTCTTCTTTCTCTAATAATTTAATGAAAAGTCAAAGCTTCCGCGCGGGAGGGGAGGGACCTGAATTCAGACGGTACAACGATCGTCTTCTTTCTCTTATTTTTAATTAAATATCAAAGCTTCCACGCTTCCGCGCGGGGGAACTGAATTCAGACAAGGATTAAGTGTCGAGAACGGTACAACGAATCGTCTTCTTTCTCTAATAATCTAATGAAAATAATGTAAAGCTTCCACGCTTCCGCGGAGGGGGGAGAACTGAATTCAGACAAGGATTAAGAGCCCAGAGTGGTACAACGAATCGCCTTCTTTCTCTAATAATTTAATAAAACGTCAAAGCTTCCGCGCGGGAGGGGGGAAGGGAACTGAATACCCAGAACGGTACAACGAATCTTCTTCTTTCTCTAATAATTTAATGAAAAGTCAAAGCTTCCGCGCGGGAGGGGAGGGAGGGACCTGAATTCAGACGGTACAACGATCGTCTTCTTTCTCTTATTTTTAATTAAATATCAAAGCTTCCACGCTTCCGCGGGGGAACTGAATTCAGACAAGGATTAAGTGTCGAGAACGGTACAACGATCGTCTTCTTTCTCTAATAATCTAATGAAATGTAAAGCTTCCGCGCTTCGCTCTGTTCCTGCACCCTCCCAACTGATGGAAATAGCGGTCAGCGCGATTTTCAAATTTCAGCCCCACCCTATTGGGAACTGAATTCAGACAAGGATTAAGAGTCGAGAACGGTACAACCATCGTCTTCTTTCTCTTATTATTTAATTAAATATCAAAGCTTCCACGCTTCCGCGGGGGGGGAAGGAAACTGAATACCCAGAACGGTACAACGAATCTTCTTTCTCTAATAATTTAATGAAAAGTCAAAGCTTCCGCGCGAGGGGAGGGACCTGAATTCAGACGGTACAACGATCGTCTTTCTCTTATTTTTAATTAAATATCAAAGCTTCCATGCTTCCGCGCGGGGGAACTGAATTCAGACAAGGATTAAGTGTCGAGAACGGTACAACGAATCGTCTTCTTTCTCTAATAATCTAATGAAAATAATGTAAAAGCTTCCACGCTTCCGCGCGGGAGGGGGAGAACTGAATTCAGACAAGGATTAAGAGCCCAGAGTGGTACAACGAATCGCCTTCTTTCTCTAATAATTTAATAAAACGTCAAAGCTTCCGCGCGGGAGGGGAGGGAACTGAATACCCAGAACAGTACAACGAATCTTCTTCTTTCTCTAATAATTTAATGAAAAGTCAAAGCTTCCGCGCGGGAGGGGAGGGACCTGAATTCAGACGGTACAACGATCGTCTGAATTCTCTTATTTTTTAATTAAATATCAAAGCTTCCACGCTTCCGCGGGGGAACTGAATTCAGACAAGGATTAAGTGTCGAGAACGGTACAACGATCGTCTTCTTTTCTAATAATCTAATGAAATGTAAAGCTTCCGCGCTTCGCTCTGTTCCCTGCACCTCCCAACTGATGGAAATAGCGGTCGGCGCGATTTTCAAATTTCAGCCCCCCACCCTATTGGGAACTGAATTCAGACAAGGATTAAGAGTCGAGAACGGTACAACCATCGTCTTCTTTCTCTTATTATTTAATTAAATATCAAAGCTTCCACGCTTCCGCGCGGGAGGGGGGAGAACTGAATTCAGACAAGGATTAAGAGCCCAGAGTGGTACAACGAATCGCCTTCTTTCTCTAATAATTTAATAAAACGTCAAAGCTTCCGCGCGGGAGGGGGAACTGAATTCAGACAAGGAGAGTCGACAACGGTACAACGAATCGTCTTCTTTCTCTAATAATTTAATGAAACGTCAAAGCTTCCGCGCGGGAGGGGGGAACTGAATTCAGACAAGGAGAGTCGACAACGGTACAACGAATCGTCTTCTTTCTCTAATAATTTAGTGAAACGTCAAATCTTCCGCGCGGGAAGGGGGAACTGAATTCAGACAAGGATTAAGAGTCGAGGACGGTATAACGAATCGTCTTTCTCTTATAATCCTTAACCCTAAAAGGGCTGGGCTATTTGAGCACTCTTAATCCTTGTCTGAATTCAGTTCCCCCCTCTCCCCCCGCGGGTGTTAGGTGACAAAATATCATCACATGTCTATCAAAATATACGGCATTATGGCCCCTAAGATCTCGGCCTAGGAAGGTCCAATTTATGTGAAAATTAGCATGGTGATAGATTGAAGTATATTGAAAATTAAAGATGGTTATGTTTATTTTCTTTTATGTTTATTTATTTATTTTTTATTATTTTTATGACAATATGCAACTTTTTGGGAAACATACTTACACACGCACATTTGCGAGAATTACATATTTTGATAGACATGATTGTGATGATATTTTGTCACCTAACACCCGCGGGGAGAGGGGGGAACTGAATTCAGGCAAGGATTAAGAGTGCAGAACGGTACAAGGAATCGTCTTCTTTCTCTAATAATTAAGTGAAACGTCAAAGCTTCTGCGCGGGAGGGGGAACTGAATTCAGACAAGGATTAAGAGTCGAGAACGGTACAACGAATCGTCTTCTTTCTCTAATAATTTAGTGAAACGTCAAATCTTCCGCGCGGGAAGGGGGAACTGAATTCAGACAAGGATTAAGAGTCGAGGACGGTATAACGAATCGTCTTTCTCTTATAATCCTTAACCCTAAAAGGGCTGGGCTATTTGAGCACTCTTAATCCTTGTCTGAATTCAGTTCTCTCCCCGCGGGTGTTAGGTGACAAAATATCATCACATGTCTATCAAAATATACGGCATTATGGCCCCTAAGATCTCGGCCTAGGAAGGTCCAATTTATGTGAAAATTAGCATGGTGATAGGTTGAAGTATATTGAAAATTAAAGATGGTTATGTTTATTTTCTTTTATGTTTATTTATTTATTTTTATTATTTTTATGACAATATGCAACTTTGGGGGAAACATACTTACACACGCACATTTGCGAGAATTACATATTTTGATAGACATGATTGTGATGATATTTTGTCACCTAACACCCGCGGGGGGAGAGGGGGGGGGGAACTGAATTCAGGCAAGGATTAAGAGTGCAGAACGGTACAAGGAATCGTCTTCTTTCTCTAATAATTAAGTGAAACGTCAAAGCTTCTGCGCGGGAGGGGGGGGGGAACTGAATTCAGACAAGGATTAAGAGTCGAGAACGGTACAACGAATCGTCTTCTTTCTCTAATAATTTAGTGAAACGTCAAATCTTCCGCGCGGGAGGGGGAACTGAATTCAGACAAGGATTAAGAGTCGAGGACGGTATAACGAATCGTCTTTCTCTTATAATCCTTAACCCTAAAAGGGCTGGGCTATTTGAGCACTCTTAATCCTTGTCTGAATTCAGTTCCCCCTCTCCCGCGGGTGTTAGGTGACAAAATATCATCACATGTCTATCAAAATATACGGCATTATGGCCCCTAAGATCTCGGCCTAGGAAGGTCCAATTTATGTGAAAATTAGCATGGTGATAGATTGAAGTATATTGAAAATTAAAGATGGTTATGTTTATTTTCTTTTATGTTTATTTATTTATTTTTATTATTTTTATGACAATATGCAACTTTTTGGGGGAAACATACTTACACACGCACATTTGCGAGAATTACATATTTTGATAGACATGATTGTGATGATATTTTGTCACCTAACGCTCTCGGGGGGAGAGGGGGAACTGAATTCAGGCAAGGATTAAGAGTGCAGAACGGTACAAGGAATCGTCTTCTTTCTCTAATAATTAAGTGAAACGTCAAAGCTTCTGCGCGGGAGGGGGAACTGAATTCAGACAAGGATTAAGAGTCGAGAACGGTACAACGAATCGTCTTTCTCTAATAATTTAATGAAATGTCAAAGCTTCCGCGCGGGTGGGGGCTGAATTCAAACAAGGATTAAGAGTCAAGAACGGTACAACGAATCGTCTTCTTCTCTAATAATTTAATGAAATGTCAAAGCTTCCGCGCGGGAGGGGAGGGAACTGAATTCAGAACGGTACAACGAATCTTCTTCTTTCTCTAATAATTTAATGAAAAGTCAAATCTTCCGCGCGGGAGGGGGGACCTGAATTCAGACGGTACAACGATCGTCTTCTTTCTTATTTTTAATTAAATATCAAAGCTTCCACGCTTCCGGGAGGGGGGAACTGAATTCAGACAAGGATTAAGAGTCGAGAACGGTACAACGAATCGTCTTCTTCTCTAATAATTTATTAAATGTCAACGCTTCCGCGCGGGAGGGGGGAGAACTGAATTCAGACAAGGATTAAGAGCCCAGAACGGTACAACGAATAGTCTTCTTTCTCTAATAATCTAATGAAATGTAAAAGCTTCGCTCTGTTCCTGCACCCCCCACTGAGTGAAATAGCGGTCGGCGCGATTTTCAAATTTCAGTCCCTATCGGAAAATCCTGGGTCCGCCACTGTCTTAAACACCCCCTTTAAACAAATCGTGGATACGCCCTTGCATTTCACTATAATCTAAACAAAAGTTAAGTTGGCTTTGAGAGAAATGAAACAAGTGACATGATAAACAATTTGTACACGTTAAAATTACATTATTTCCATTTTCGGAAATGAACGAACATTTGATGTTTATAGCCTCAACTCACATGACCTACATGTATAACAAACCACACATAGGGCCTATCACGCAATGCAAAATTTAAAAATAGCAATCAAAAGCATGCAACGAGGGAATCAGATATAGTAATCTAGCAAAATTATGATGAATTATAATACCCATAGGCCATTGTATAATTTAAGTAATGAATTAGTGTGATTTCATAGTTTTGGTACCGTTGAAATTGAAGAATTAATTTTGATTTCATGTTCCTTCAAGCCCGCCAAAAGCTTAAGTTACGCATGTGCGATACACTTTCGAAGCCACTACAACAGAGATCCATATTTGACTATTCATAAAAATACCGCAGATAAGGGATCTAATTCTAAAATCACGACTGAGATAATTCTCTCTATCATGACGGGTATCGTGATCTGAGCATTGCGAACTAATGACTCCTCAATCATATCGATCAAAATAATTTTTAATAAAATTGCTGAATTTTAAATTCAAATTTATCGTTGCTTCAATTTTCGAAAAATAACCGACATGACATGACAAGTAGGGCCTAATTCAAACAGGCACAGCACATGCATAACCACACAAACAATCAACAAGATCGATGAGATCGAAATGACTGTCCAAATCACGTCTAAATAATAGGAACACCAGACAAGATTAGTTTCGCATTATTACGTCAACGATTAGAATTTTATAAAAAGAATCATGGGTATTAAATAAATAACTTGATACTTTATCGTCTTTATGAACAATTGATTTTCACATCTGTCCCAATTTTGACTCTCGTAGACTTCCCCCATCAATCTATTCTCTCTCTCTCTCTCTCTCCTCCCTCCCTCCCTCCCTCCCTCCCTCCATCTTCCAAGTGTACCCTTCCCCTTCCTCTTCCTCTCCCTCTCCCTCTCTCTTGTCCGTCTTTCCTCCTGTTTGTTTATCAACACCCAAGGTCTGATTTGCGCGCCGGGCCTTTGTTCAAACAAAGTTCAAGGGTTCAAATGGGCGGCATTTTGTCTCCTCGCATTCAAATCTCAAAACAGAATTGCGCAATATACCTCTCAGCCAAACATAAACAAAGGTTTAGATTTTAATAGGTCAAGATTTACGTGCCGATACGTCTTTTTTTACACGAGGTCGTGGACAGAATTGAGGTTAGATTTAATATCATGGAATGTGTTGATAAAACCCAAGCAATCTATATTTTGAATACTTAGATCTATAGCTTGGAATTAAATTGTGAGCAAATAAACTTCACTATTGTAAAACTCATCGATCTATAGCTTGGAATTAAAACTAATCAGGACCAATCTCAATCACATTGCTCTGCAATTCCGACGCTAGCTAGCTAATTGCTAGCTAGCTCACTCCATTTGGCTTGCGCCTATATCATGCCAGCCGCGCGGAGATAGCCAACGTGGCTAGGCTGCGAGTACGAGTACGTAGCATCGATGTACATGTAGCGCGGCTCACTGTCTTCAGCTAGCGCATCCCTGATTGCTGTGCGCCGGAACGAAGCGGACCGACAGTCGTCGTCCTGCGTCGGAACGATTTCAACCAAACAATTAAATTTGGAGACTGCAGTCAGGCCAAGTGCGCGCACCAAATCAGCGCCGAGCGTTCCATGCAGGATCCTGCAGCGGAACGATAGCAATAATAAATATCTCATGCCTTACGATAATCTGATTAAACTATAGCCTCCCTTGTGACACTCAATGAACAATAAAACAGCTTTCAATTGTAGCAAACAGGTGCAAGATGTAGGATACAGATATTCATAAAATATTTGAATGCCTGAAATCAGAGATATGTAAAAAGGATGTAAATGTGAAAAGGAAAAGGTGCAGTTTGTTTCCTTTTCAACAATGAATCGTCTGGCCCCTGGCAGAATGTTGTTATCACATGCATGCCGTAAAAGCATATTCTGATGAGTCATCTCCAAGGTTTTGATTGCCTTATACATGTTGTATTTGTTTTTTAATTGACAGGGATTTTTCTCCTTATTGAGTAATAAAAACAGACAAGGGATTATAATTACCTAATTTGGGCAGTTTTGTATCAACTAAGAACACATTTTTGAAGTTACACACATTTTAATGCTAATGACTATCTGCCTAACACAAAGGTGCACATCATATCAAGCAGAACGGCACAAAATGCTTATGTGCTTTATATGAAACAATGCCCAGACCTTACTATTTTAACTTCAAAACTACAACCAGCATTTTATTATTATTATCAATGTTAATAATATCACCGATACTACTTTTATTTTCATCACCTCTTGATTTCCTCAGAATCTTTATCCTTTCTTTATTTATTTATTTATTCTCTCTTTCTGTATGTTTTTTTATGTTAGATTTTCTATTTAAAAAGAGAAAACCTCTCCCTCTCAGTGAATATCACTCAACCATGACGCCATCTAGGCGCCATTTTGTGGCATCGCATTATTAATCATATGTTCCTAACTAGCCATAAAAAATTAACCAAATTTGGTAGATATAAACTTCAGGTGAAGGGTCAATATCCAGGTACATCACTTAAAATCCATATGTAATTTGGTATTTTAATTCGATATGTTTTATTCACAATTGCAATTTGTATTTACAATGTATTTTAATCTTTGTAAAACATGTATAAATCAGTCTTTGTACTGCGAAACATGTTGAAATTAACCAATATTGAATTGAAATGAATATCGTAATCTATCTGGCTCGACTCACAGAAACTGCACTATTAAATTGTCCTGTTTCTTTGATGCTAGCCTCCTTCTCAGACATTCATTGTTTATCAACATATTATGCCCAAAATCTATAGGAAAATTCCTTCCTTCAAATATGAGGGTGAACTACAGCTCCTCTTTCTGTCAGCGATTTTAGCACAGTATGCCTTCAAAAATAATAAATCGCCCATGCAGCAGCAGCGGTAAATCTGTACAAAAAAGCAAACACAAATTCGCTGCTGGATCATGCAGCCATTCAACGTACGCAATACATGAACTCTCAAATCGCGGCACATGATAAAACAAGCTTAATTTGGCGTTAGCAACTTAAAAAAAAAAAAAAAAAAAAATGAAATTTTGAAAAACCAGGATTTTCCGAATTTGTAGGTTCTTAAAATCCAGAATATTACATTATTCGGAAGGGTTGGCAGGTACACATAGATGCGTAGTCTGGCAAACGTTTCTTCGTCATTTTTACACCTTACCTGTCAAGCTTTCCCTCCTGAGCTGCCTGCAGCAAAGTCTGAATCCTCCTCGTGATCTTCTCCGTCGTCCCGACGACAGACTCCTGGGTGGGTGGCTTCTTCGTCTCCGCCCCGTCCTCCGTCTCTCCCTCTGGCTCTGGGGAGGAGGAGGACTGGGGAGGGGGTGTGCTGACGGTGGCAGGGGAGTTGGGGGACAGGGAGGGGAGGGGTACTGATGCGGGCGAGGCTGGTTTCGGTGTGCTGAAAAGAACAGAGCAAAAGTATTAAAGGGAAATCCAACCCAAATAGACAACTACTCTAAAAAAAAAAAGCAGAAAAAAAAAATTAGAGAAGCTAACTGATGAAAGTTTCAATTAAATCTGACTAAATATAAGAAAGTTATGATTTAAAAAAAAAGTTGTAATCACTATACGTATGGACACTTTAAATTGGCTGAAGCGTCAATAAGCGTCAATGTGATGTAGTGCCAGACTACTTTCCCATCTGTTCCAACATATAAAATAACTAAAATTTAAATTTTTCTTAAATTCATGGCTCAGGAGGGTCTATTCTTTTTAGAGGACCTACCCCAAGGGAGAAGGAACTTATGAGAAAAACAGAAATTAATAATATTTTAGTACACTGCAAATGGGAGAGTTATCCACTTCCTACGTCACAATCCACTGACCAAACTACCAATTTGAGATTTGCATAGACTTAGTGATCTCTTATTTCAAACATTCATAACTTCCTTACTATTGGTCCGATTCATTTCAAACTTTTGCCATTCTGTTTCTCTTATTTTTCTGCTTTCATTCAAATCAACTTATTACCGGGTACAAGGATTGGATTGCCCTTTAAAGCAATAATTTAATTCAGTAACATGTACTTTGAGGATCTCGGACTGGAGTTTATAAAAAACATCCTCCAAACATACCAAAATCATATCGTATTCAACTAATTAACTTTACACTGTATATGTATCTTGAAACAAAATACCATTATAACAGTTACATGTACAACGTATTGTAGAACCCCTGCACACAACCAATGAAAATCAACAATGGATTTCAAAGACATTCCTAGGAATTTGCTTTTAGATTACAAGAACCCTTATCCAAAATATTTTTGTTAAAACTATCTTTGGCTTTTTACTAACTTTGATTAACTTTGGATGAATGTAAAAATCGTCTCAAAGAACACAATTTGAAGAATACATTGACTCCTTACAATGTACATCTAGCTGTCAAGCAAACTACATTGTTCGTTATTATGAACCAACAAATCCGTACATTGATATATATATATATAAGACGACTGATTTGTCGGTTCATAAAAACGCCAACGACTGGAATCCGACAAGGAACCTGAATTTAAGTGTCTTTCAGAAAAATGTGGTCCATGCACCATTGTCCCTACAGCCATTTGAAACAGGTATAAGTTCTTGGCTTTCAATTTTTTTTTTCTTCCAATAACAATAATACAGGGCGAAAGTCCCTACCTCTTTTCATCTTCTTTCTTTGTTGGTAAGGCGTTATCATATTCACTGCCTGTTTCACTCAGTGGCCTGTCTGACTTCTCCTTCTTTGCTTGTTCCTGTAGAAATGAAAGAAACAATATGCGAAATCAATCACTCTACTACATTGATCCTCTGCAGGTATTTTTGTACAAATGCTGCCTGCTTCCCAGTGTAATGGGTTTCCACACTGAGTATTCCCGATTGAAAACTCTCAGGGACATCACAGCGCCTGGTCTTGCCAAAATCTTTCAAATCAAAACTATACAGCACATGCATATATGTATATCATTCATAGCCATGTAGTGTATTGTGTATTCTAAACAGACTGACTTTGATTTTGAAAGAAATGAGTGAACAAAACCAAAAAAAAGATGTGGCAATAATGTGACACACTCAAATGATTGACTGACCAATTGGGCAGAGATATTTTGACTTACACTTTACACCAACACTTGGAGATTTTACATACGCAATTCAAAATATACTACATGATACATCACTTTCCTTTGTGTGCATTAATCCTAATTGTTTAGATTTTAGAACAATTCTTAGCTGTAATACAGGGAGATCAAAACTGTATTGACTTATATACATGATCAGCTACATTATTTTCCTTGCTATTAGACTTTGTGGAAGAGACTGTAATAACTGCCTTAAAATTGAGCAAGTCATCTCTTACGTATACCTAAGCCAAAGCCTGAAATCACACAATGAGTGATTTCAAGTTGGGTGTTTAGGGCTGGTGTTAGTGTTGATTAAACACCAACACCAGCCCTAAACACCGAAATGGAAATCAGCTGGTGTTAAGGCTTTGACCTCTGAATATCGTCAACTTCCGGAAGCTAGTCTTATCGATTTTGCAAAATTGTCTGAACCGACCTTTTTTTGCTGGTGTTAATATTTTACGTACAAATGTCCTATTCACTAACACTAGCCCCTAGAGATTAAGCAAATGTTGATTTCCAGTTCGGTGTTAGTGCGGTGGTGTTAAGCTATCGATATTGATATCGGTATCAGGCTCTTAATTTCATCAGCAAACTTTTAGCTCGATTTTAGAGCTCTTGACTGCTCTAAACACTAACACTAACACTAACACTAACACCCAACTTGAAATCACACAATGTATTCTCAGTAACTACCTCATCGGGTTGATCATCTTGAATAGTTGGCAACCCGATGACCGGTAACGGACTCTTCGCATCTTTCCCTGTATCCTTCGACTCCGCCCCCTCACTACCACCACCACTGCCGGACGGTGCCGCGGCGGGAGCGTTGGGATTTGAACCGCCGGGCTTCCATCTGGGAGCAGGCTTCTGGCTTGCTCTCGTCTCAAACATGGAGGTGGGCCGGTTGTTGGGGCGGGCTGGCTTGGGGCTCGGCTTGGGTGCTTGGGTGAGCGATTCAAGGTCCCTTGGCTTAACCATCTGGGGGACATCTTTACCCCTCTGTAGGACCAACAGCTTGGCATTCTCTTCTTTCAGCTTATCAACCTACAAAGAAAAGAGTTGGTAAAGAAACAAAGGATTGGATAAAATATCATAGTTACTTAACATTTTGATGTCTGATTTTTAAGAAATTTAGTTTTTGTTTCAGTATCACTTCATAAACAATCATGATTTAGTTACTAACAAAGGAAGTAGTAGTATATACATTTGTATAGATACATCAAAAGAAAGTTTAGATAAAGTAGAAAAGAGAAAAAGATATATATTGTGGCGTATCCATTACAGTTTGATATCTTAACACAATATCATCCAACCTCAACATGCACTTCCTAAGTGCTTTGTAAATTATTACTGCAGCTTCAGCTCCAGCAACGTGTTAATACACAGTGCATGTAAGGAATAAATCCATCCAGTCACCCACTTCTAACCCTGGGTCTAGAGTGGCAAATACACAACAGCCAAAGGACATTAGTGTTATGCTGGGGCTTGAACCCATAACCTTTGTATCTTCAGTCAAATTTTAACCATATATAACAACAAAGAAAGACAGAAAGAAAGATATCCCATACCCTATAATTTCATTCTTCTTCTCTTTAAAGGCATTGTTTAACAATGCCAAATCTGAGATGCATGGCCCTACGTGTTATCAACGTCTGTGATATGGACTATGGTGTAATACTGAAGCCCTTTAAAAATTGTGCTTCAAAATGCTCATGAAGTGGCTCAAAAAAGTAAAAATCTTTGAGTGACCGGTTTTACCATACTCATTTTCCCCAACAGACTATAGTGTTATAAAAACATTTGGGAAAACGGTTTTTGAAATTTCGAATTCCAATAATAAATATCATGATAATCAGATGGGCGATCGGCTTTCAAACGTTATGGGATTCCTGACTGACCTACAGGTTTATCATTATGATTGCAGCATGAGCTAAATCCAGGATTTTGTTTAGAATCTGAGACAAAGATACCCAATCCCTTTACAGCAAGATGAATCAAAGCCATGCACCTAGAAATCGGTATAAGGGAATTTTCTTTCAGCCCTATTTGTTTGGGTTGTTATGGCAACAGGTACCCTAGTCACCTCACATGATACATTCCCATGTTCCAGGTGACGAAAGAAACATGGTTGAGATGTGATAAGTAGGGTTGACGATAAGAACATGAGCTGGTAACATGATGTGGAACCTACAAATGTTGTCTTTCATCAACATGAAGATGGAGGGAGGGGGAGATGACGAAAGAAAGAAGGTCCAAGGAAAGATTAGACGGATAACAAATAAAGTGGATGAACATGTAGATGGAAGATGGATGACATGTTGCATTACATGTTATCATTGGCTTGATTTTTAAAGTTTATTATTAAAGTTTATGGGGCCCATCTCTTTGTGGAGAAAAATGCGAAGTGCTTCGTAAAAACTGCACGCTATGATGCCAAATGGCTCAGGAATTATACAAGTATGAAAGTAAAATGTAGCAAGGAAAAAATAGCATTAAAAAAGGACTAACGATTGAAAAACTTGTTTACAGGTCAGGTTCATATACATGTAGCCCTACAAATAACTTTTGGTATTCAGAATGTAGTATTTATGAAAACGGTTTCTTCAGCGGGAGAAAGATGGAGTATCAGCCTTGACATGTTTTAAGGCAATGTAATTTGACCATCATCTCAACAAGATCTAATTTTTAAAAGATTATTTTAATTTCCTCATTTACTAAATTTTACTTAAAATATACTTGCCTATTTAAACATTTAGATACTTATATATGGATATTAAATTCAGTTTCGAATATGAATCTATTCCTCTGAAGGATTAAACGAATTTCATAAAGGCTGTGTACATATAATCGGCCAACAGCTAAATGTATGTCATTTGGATAATATAAATCTGAATGTATTTTATGTCCAATGATTAGATTCCATAATTAAAATAATAATTCACAATTTGCTATATGCACGCAGCAAGCTCTCATACTGCTGTGCTGATCAGAATGTAATCAGAGCTGGGGAGTGTTTCACAAAGACTAAGATCTAATTTAAGTTGGACTTAACTATGGCAGGCCGTTCATGCCACCGTTTTCTCTCACCATTTACTGGCATTGGTCTCTCAAGGGACGTACACATCATGGTCACAAATCTACAGAATTTAAATTTTTTGATAATTCCTTTTCGAAGGAAAAAATATTATCTAAAGATCATAATGGTGAGAGCAAACAGTGGCATGAACGGCCCGCCATAGTTAAGTTCAACTTAAAGTCGATCTTAGTCTTTGTGAAACACACCCCTGGAGCTCTTGGCTTTACACTGTTTGCCTAATGATATACAGTGTGCATTGCTTTTTTATGATCAAAGCAATCTTACATACATGTACATGTACATGTATGATTATTAAATATTTCTTTTGCTTTGGGCGATTTCAATTTAAGCCCTGTTCATCTATTCATATATGATGCAGTAGACCTTAACTTTTTTTATTTTTTATTTCTTTTATTTTTATTTATTTATTTATTTATTTATTTTATTATTATTATTATTATTATTATTATTATTATTATTATTATTTATTTATTTATTTATTTATTTATTTATTATTTATTTATTTATTTATTTATTTATTTTTTTTTTTTTTTTTGGGGGTATTCTAACAATGTTACCTTTAACTAAAGTAAAATTATGACAAGCCATTGGTTAATAATGTCTGCACAAAGCTGGCTGCATTCGCTTAGAGCTAAAAGAGACGTCCACAAAAGCACCAATGGCAAGTGTTAAGTTTCGCGCAATTTCAATTTGTCATGAAATTAACATTGTTTTCCATAACATAACAGACAACATCGATTTCAGAATACAGCCCCAGGTCCAGAAAATTAATAAAATCCCTTTAAGAAGTCAGAGTGCAATCTTAATCTATTCTACACAACGCACGACACATACTCACATGCAGTGACTAATGACTTGATTTAATTTTGGAGTGAGGATGAAGTCTCAAGTCATTGAGAATCTTAATTAAATCAGTACAGGTTAGCATTCAACTTGGCAGCTCGCATGGCAAGTAAGACAGCGGGAAAACCATCAAAGTCTGTGGTGGCGCCACCAGTATAGATACAGATACTCTGTACTTAGTCATTTTTCTGACGGCTTTTATCTCTAGGCTATTTTGGTTCTTTTATGGTCTCCTACAATTACATGTAAGTGCTAAATTTCCATTTTAGTTGCTACATTTTGGATAATGTTGGTTGAATAGTGTTAATAATGTTGTGTTAATAATGTCGTGCAACTTAGCATAAACACCATCAACTATAGATAAAATTTACGTAAATGTTTTCACTTTATTCCCAGATGGATTATCAACTGTCATACATGTAACTGAACACTGAAATGTAAACTGGAATTCAAAATAATAACAAATGATCTGCCACCTGCATCTCTTCTTGTTTTGGCTTTCTGATATGTACAGTCAAACCTGCTTTAGTGACCACCTGTCTACAAAGACCACATTTTTTGTATCCCTTGAAAATGGTTTCTCATTGAAACATGTACTAAAGGAACCTGTCTACAAAGACCACCTCTCTACAAAGACCACTTTTTGTGTTTCCCTCGGGCGGTCGCTATAGACAGGTTTGACTGTATTTTGAACAGCCCATATACTTCCAATTCAAGCAACTACTTCTAGAAAACTACCCCTGGAGAACCACCCCCTTGACTGCTCCCTCAAACAACTCCTGAACCAGGAATCCACACTGAACATTTGTAGAGTCTGCATGAAGCCTTATGTAAAAATGTTAACATTTGGGGATCTTGGGGGTGTTTCACAAAGACTAAGATCGACTTTAAGTTGGACTTAAGTATAACAGGCCGTTCATGCCACTGTTTGCTCTTACCATTTACTGGCATTTGTCTTTCAAGGGACGTACAAATCGTGGTCTCAAATCTACAGAGTTTACATTTTTTGATAGTTCATTATTGAAGGAAAAAATATTATCTAACGATTATAATTTAGAGACCAATAGGGATAGCAACCAATGGCACGAACGGCCTGTTATACTTAAGTCCAACTTAAAGTCGATCTTAGTCTTTGTGAAACACCCCCCAGGACTTATTGGATGCCCATGTGTCCTGGGCACCTGTTAGTGTTGAGCCCTGCCTATAAAACTACCCCCTGAATCAATCACACCCAGATAATGTCTGAGAGGTAACTGGGTTCATTTTCAAGAGGATAGGTGTGCAAGGAAATTGTTTTTCGTGGTGTAGTTGGCCAGAAGAAGATAAGATAATAGGGGCAATTGTCGGGAACGAGGGGGCAGTTGCCCATAGGTTGATAGGTCCGGGGTCATTTATCCTGATATATGTATGTGTACATGAACAAGAGTATTAATGGTAATAATCCTATTTTAGACTAAAAGGGTATTGACACGTTACGTAACATAGAGTTTAGCATATGAACATCTTAGTTGAGTTGTTTGTTTATATTAATAATAATTACATGTATCATAATTCTATTTTGCAGAGAAGAAGTACTGCTGGGAAACCTACCATGGACTGTAACATGTGAACATCTTGGTTGAGTTGTTTGTTCATATTAAGAAGCTGCTGAACCCTACTGTCGGACGACGACAACTTCTTCTTCACTTCCAGGAACTCTTCCATCGAGACCTGGCCATCGGACACTTCCGATGATGCAGCACTCTGAAAAGAAATAATAATAATGAATAACTATAAATTTACATGTATAAATTGAATTGAATTTCTGCTATGGGGGATACTGTGCAAGTTATTCTGTACAACATACAATATTTATCCAAATAATTTCATCCATGAATGAAATATCTCTTGAAATGAGTATGACCATTGGTAGAGTTACCAGAAAGTACCATTATTCAATAGTCATATCAGGAAATTATTCACTATTTGATGAAATATGTGAGGGGGGGTAAAAGTATGTTGGACTGGACACATTATTGGGCATAGACAGATTTACTAACATATTCAAAACAAATTCAAATGTTATGGATTCTTTGAAAAAAAAGGTTGCTCTTGATAATCTGAAAGCTTGCCTTACATAGCAACAAGTAATGTATGCAGACTGGATTCCAAGTATTGAATTTCATCCATTAATTAACAAGCTATTCAAATAACTTGTCACTAGTAGTTACTAGTTACCCAGGAAAGAAACCTCCATAAATTTGAATATGTCAGTATTAAAACTGGTCTATTGCCCTACATATAGAAAGAGTTTAACTATTGAAGATAACTTAGGATGAAGTCTATCAAAAATGAGTCTTAAGAGTACAGCAAAATCAAATGGTATCCAACATATACATTATTTCCAAAAGTGGAAAATCAATAAATGTGTACACAAAATAATTGAAATTTAAATAGTATGCAGGTTACTAGCAAAAATGTCATGGTATAACCCCCAAGAAAAAAATAATAACAATAACAACAACAATAATAATAAAAATAAAAAATAACAATAACAACAACAAAAATAATAATAATAATAATAACAATAATATAATAATAATAATAATAATATAATAATAATAATAATAATAATAATAACAAATAAATAAATGAATAAATAGATAAGTACAAAATTAACAATATCAATAACAATAATAATGGATAAATAGATAAATAAAAAACGAAAAAAATAACAATAATTACATGTATAATCAAAATAAGAAAAATAACAATAATAATAACAATATTGATATAAAAATAATGAATAAATAATGAAATAAAATAAAACAGAACTTAACAAAGAAAGAAAAGAAAAATCACTTTATATGACACTGGTAAACCTGGCATAATCTACAAAGGAAAATGACATTTGAGATAACAGAATATCATAACAAATCTTCATGAGGTAAAACACAAATGAACCCACAATTTCAAAACAATAAATCCTACCTTCTGAAAAATATGTTTCAAAAGAGCCCTTGCTAACATTCTTAATCCTTTTAATGTCCACTCAATGTAACTTCTTTAAACAATTAGCAACAAATGCATTCCCAACTTGGAGGAGAGGCACAAGTAAGATACATCTATTAAACTTCTTGGAAAAAATAAGCAACAACTTTTCCAAGAGGGGGAAAATTAGATGAACATGACCAGTTCGGTGCCACTCTGAAGTCTGAGAGGGGTTCTGATTCACCGAGGACAAGGTGAAAAAGAACGGCAGAGACCAAACAAAGCGGAGAGAGAAAGAGAGAACGGTCTTTACGACTCTCTTGACAGTTTGTATTAAACAAGGCTAATTTGCCATCGGGTGGACAAGCATTGATGCTTCAGGGTTGGTCTGTCACTCCCTCGGTCAGAGAGAGAGGGGGAGGTAGAGAAAGACAGAGAGAGTGGGGAGGGGAGGGGGAGAGATAGAGAGACTACGACTAACAGACAAAGAGAGGGAGAGGAGAGAGAGAAGAGAGAGAAGAGAGAGAAGAGAGAGAAGAGAGAGAAGAGAGAAGAGAAGAGAAAGAGCATTTTGAGGGTGTGTGTGTGTGTATGGGAGAAAGAGAGAGAAGAGAGAGTAGAGAAGAGAAAGAGAGCGTTTTTGAGTGTGTGTGTGTGAGAGAGTGAGAAAAGAGATGGGAGAGAGAGAGAGCATTGTCTCTAAACATCTCATATTAACTGCACCAAGACAAATCTTACAGTGATTCTCTTCAAAATTTATCGTTGATGAAATTTAATGCAAAATATGCAAAAGAAAAAAAATAATGCTGGAAAATCTATTATCTTTATTAAAGATTGCTTTCTTCAAGATTGTTTCCTTGAAGTCTGTCATCTCGAAGATACAAAGAGGTGTGAACCATGCCAAAAAGTTAGGGGATGGGACAGTTTGGAGGAAAGGGGGCCTGCTGCTAATTAATGATAGGAAGGTATTAATTGGAGCTGAATTGACACTTTTCATGTCTGTCTTCATGACCAGCTACGTTCGGGCTGACTCTACTGTCAATCCCGGGTAGTAAGAAAACAGCATTGGATTAAAAAAATCAAAAACAAAAAGGAGAAATTAACATAGTCTCAATGGTCAATCCTGGATATGTTTTACTAGGATCATATATCAGGATTATTTATTAATTTATTTATATGCTTAGTTATCTATTCATCAGGCTTTACATTCATCGACCCATTTATTTCCTTCACCCATCCACCCATCCATATATCCATTGATTAATTCTGCCAATTATCTATTAATTTATTAAGTGTTATTTCTTTAGGGTACACGTACTGTATAGAACTTCTAATCAAGCCAACAACAACAAAAAATTCAACGTCTGCTTTCCAAAGGAAGTGTTAATGCTTTAGAAAAAAAAACATTTACCAAAATATTGGCCTATCAAATATTGTAATAGTAAAGCTATCAGATTGTTCAAACAACAGTAAAATTCAGAGCATAAACATAGGCCTAGGACTAAAATACACACAAATCTAGGCATTTTTTTCCTGCACAATATCATTTTGCAATGTCCATGTATAGGTTGTATGTACTTTGTAAAAAACAAAATGCTTGTCAGGTTTGCATTTACATATATTACTCTTAAATTGGGTTGAAATTCATGAATCATTTCAACTTAAAATTTTTACTGTAGTTTTCACATTTTATTTAAAAAAAGATAAAATTTTGAGTCTTTGTTTTGAAAGAATCTGTGAAGCCACATCTTCTCCCACAGTTCTACCTTAAAAGCCAAAAGATTAAACCTAAACGGCAGATCGTTCTGACATATCTGGCAACAAAGAGACTGCAGAATTATTCCCCGCAATGTGAGGTCATTTCAAAGTGGTTTTGTTAATTGATTTGATTGCGGATTGCCCTTGTTCGGCCTACGTGATGGGGAATTGAAGTTGCCCATTGTGGTTGTTGATGTACGTCACTGCTATGAAGCAATGCACACATGCCAACCCTGAATCATACGTGACTAATACAAATGCTTACACCGCACGCTATGTGTGGGACTATCAACATGATCAGGCTATTCTTTTGTCACTCCCACATGGAAGAAGAAATTCCCTGGAGAATCTTCTTGAAATAAAGAACAAAAATAAGAACTCTCTTCTTACTCACATCTATTCTTTCGCATTCCCACTCAATAAAAAATCTGA
Source organism: Mesocentrotus franciscanus (assembly GCA_037976565.1). Lineage (NCBI taxonomy): Eukaryota > Metazoa > Echinodermata > Echinoidea > Camarodonta > Strongylocentrotidae > Mesocentrotus > Mesocentrotus franciscanus. The sequence goes on from CP137672.1 coordinate 5,434,086, forward strand.
GGAGAATCTTTTTGACATAAAGAATTCAAACAAGGCCTATCTTATTAATCACGTCTCTTCTTGTCACTCCAACATGGAAAAAGAAATTCCCTTGAAATAAAGAACAAACACAAGGGCTATCTTCTTAGGGTGCGTTGAAGGGACACTTTTTCACCCTAGAAACGTGGTTTTCAAAGACGTTTAGTTTAAAACAAAGTTGCTTTCAAGCGATTTCAAGAGATTTTTCGTCGGTCGTAAAAATAAACGTGTTTCAAAACGCAAACATGAAACACTGAAAAAGATGCATTTTGTAACTTGAACGCAACAGAGATCTCAGTCATGATTCTAATGATTCTATGATGCGCAGTGGCTGGGCTTGAAATGAGCGAGAATCAGCGTTGACGGAAAATCGCTTGAACGATCTCCCGCAGTAACCGTGTTTTGTAACCGCGTTTTGATTTGTGATTTATGTTTGCGATTCTAGCTTTAAAAGATAGCTTAAACGCACCCTTAATCACATCTCTTCTTTGGCATACCCACTTGATATAATATCTGAAGACAATCTTCTTCAAATAAAGAGCAGACACAAGGGCTCTCTTCTTAATCACATCTATTCTTTGGCATACCCACTTGATATAATATCTGAAGACAATCTTCTTGAAATAAAGAGCAAACACAAGGGCTCTCTTCTTAATCACGTCTATTCTTTGGCATACCCACTTGATATAATATCTGAAGACAATCTTCGTGAAACAAAGAACAAACACAAGTGCTACAGTGTATCTCCAAAATCAAGTCTATTTGTTTGTCTCTCCCACAAGAGAAAAAAATCCCCAAAGATTATTTTTTTTAAATAAAGAACAAAAAAAATTGAATATTACGAGGGGGTCACTTTATGTTCAACTCATCCTAATGTCTAACAAAGACTTTCCTGAAGGTGGGTTTAAGATAAGAATCGATGTTGTTAATCGATTCTGAAGAACTCTCACGCGATTGAACTTAGACTATAGGGGGAGACAGACAGCCTGAATGGCTTGTTCACACTAGAGAAAATTTATCTAAAAACTTGTTAATAGAATTGTATTTATAAAGGATCATTGTGCGGCAAAAGGGGCATACACACATGAAAAAGTATCACATAAAGAAACACTGCTTTAAAGATACTATGTCCCTTTTGCAGCCAACATTAAATTCTGTAGAACTTTGCAGGAATTATGAATATGTCATCATTGTCATGTATGTTCTATCTGTGAAATTTAAACGTTAGCAGTGTCCTAATATTCAAATTATGCAAGGAAACCTGTTTACTTGCTAGACTTCACTGTCAGACACTATTGAGTGACTGACTGGCTTTTTTCATCTTTGGTAATAACATACATAAAATGAGCTGTAAAGAGTACATGAGCATTTGTCTACATCAATAACCCACTTCTTGTAATGGCCAAAATTAAACTGATTGAATCTTTGCGCAGCATAAAACGTACGACCATTCGGTACAATGGTCTGAAAAATCAGACTATTACTTACTGGCTCTATAGCTCTTAAGTCGATTCGACAACTAATACTCGTTATTTTCCCACTTAAAGACATTTTCAAGCCCCCTTTTTTTGTGGAAAGTTCTAAATTAGTATCGTCTTTCAAATGCCGTTGAAATTTAACCTTTTCATTTTTTTGGCCTGCAAATGGGACATAGTACCTTTAATAAAGAAAACCAGTTTCGATGAGGTCGATTGATATGATAACTGGTCAATCATTAGTCTGTGCTCATAATAAATGCCGCCAAGCGGACATTGATTCTTTTTCTTTATCACAATTTCTGTTTGACACTCAATCCTCTCTATAGCTATTTTATGTTTCGTTATGCGATGGGGGTGTTTCACAAAGATCCTAAGTTGAACTTATCTCTAAGTTGGACTTAAACATTATGGAGAGCCATTTGTAGCCTTAAAATAAAATATATTCAAAAGCAAAAATTCAAGTATTTTAGACTTTTTATTAATTCCACATCAAGAACATGGAATGTCCTTGATAATTGAATATATGAATAATTTGAATCAACATTTTATGCCTTTTAAAATAACTTTAACAAAATATTTTCATAGATGCTAACGGCTTTCCATAATTTTTAAGTCCAACTTAGAGATAAGTTCAACTTAGGATCTTTGTGAAACACCCCCCAGATCAGATAACAAAATAAAAATTATTTTTGTGTATGTACAGTGTAGTTCTTGTATACATGTACATGTAGCTATACAATAAACTTTGCCAATGGGGGGGGAGGCGGGTTAATCTGGAGAACTCTGATTTTCTCCAATTTATGTCTCAAAGGGACGATCATTCAATCAAATTTACCATCAAATCAGACAATTTCCTGTCCTATGTTTCTTTAAAATTCAAGCAGTCTGAACTTTTAAGTTACTGAGGATATTTCATTTCATCTCTTCCCTCCCCTCTCCCACTCTTTCCCACGCCATCTCTCTCTCTCTCATATTAGAACACTCTTGCTCTTTTTTCATTTATTTTTTTTATATTGAGATCAGATCCCTCAAAAAAGACACAGAACCAAGAACCAATTACCAAAAATGAACAAATGTGAGTAATGCTACGGTCACAAAGGTTCGTATGAACGATAATTTTGTACGAATCTCCGTTTTTCCATTGTCTTCCCGAAGTTCCATTGTTTGAAAATCGTTCGTACGGCGTTCGTAGCAGTTTGTAATGGCATTTGTGACCGAGGCTTAAGAAAGAGAAATAAAATGGGGAATTCATAAACTAAACAGCCTTTAATAAATAAAATAAATAAATACAGGATGATGAAAGTATTTTCGCTTATTTTGCTTATTATTCTGGCATATTAATGCACAGGTATATGTACCTTACTATAATTATGGTCACTACCCCTGCAGTATGCACATCTTGTGCTCTCTCTCCTTTCTTCTCCTCTCTTTTTCTTTACACTTCACATATGCAGCAACATTTTCTATCCTTGCTTTATTTTATGTTGTCTTATACTTTGTTTATTAATATACATTTATGTCTTATCTGTAATTCTTCATTGTCTCTTTTGACCTTTCCCATGTTCACTATACTGCTAACGTGTCGTAACAAGTTTTCAAATTACGGATTTATAATTGTATTATTATTCTGCCACTTTTTGGTAATCTATGTATATTTATATTTGTTCAAGTCAATATACATGTATTTACATGTTACACAAATTATGTTTGTCATTATTTGAGGGATCCACATTTTACAAGCTCTGCTTTTCAGTGGATCCCTCCATTTCCACAGGTTTAACTTAAAAAATAAAAAAGTAACTATTATACTGGATATTTATGTATACTTTCTATTTTATAACTTTAAACCATGTCAATTGTATTATATTATTGAATATTGAATTGTATATCTGATTTCTTGTCAAAATCACTGTTCTGTTGGAAATGAAAAATAAAACTAAATTGAAACTGAAATATAGTAAGTTGAAAGTGGTCTAATATACAGATGTTTCTGTGAGAGATTCTGATCAATGATGGTAATAAATGTAGATGTAGAAACCATTTTTTTTTTTTTTTTTTAATAAATGAAAAATAAAACAAGGTGCACACAATATATACTGTACATGTTATGAATTTGTTAAAAGCAAATGTAGAATGCTACATGTAGCATGTTTATTTGCAAGGGTAAGCAGATATTTCAAAAGCGTCTCTGGATGCATTTATCCTTCTTCCTCCATCGGATGTTATGGTTCGGAAGTAGGGGGCTAGCCCGGACAAAGGAAGCCAAATTCTACCCCTCCAGAGGGAAACAAATGAGATTGAATTTCACTGGACACTGGTCTAAAAATAAATGTGACACGTCTGAGAGATGGGTTCACATTAGAACAAAACTTCAAGAAAATTTACATCTCTGGAATTAATCCGTCACCATCCTTATCAGTGACAGATACATGTACTGTAAACCCAGAAATTCATGGCAAAAACTTCCACGCTTTACACAAACTTAGGGTTGCGATTCAACTATTTTGCAGCATAAAACTTCAAGAATCTGGAAAACTTGCGAAGTATGCAAATGTTTCTTGAAAGCGATACTCTCTAATTCTAGAGAACCAAAATGGATGACCCTAAACTCCTTCTGGGTCACCACATTTGATACGATTTTCTTTAACTTTCAAGAGTGAAATTTTGACGTAAAATGTTTCCATGGGGATGAAAGAATCTTTCGTGCATCTACATGTACGTAACTGTCAGGACAAAGGTTACTGTTTGTGTTTCAGAAATAAAAATGTAAACATTCCTACAGTTGTGGTTCAAATACAATGCTCAACACTCAAATTCTAGGGTAGGATTTGCCAATGCCACACACGGCACAGTCAGATAGGGGTTACAAAGACGACCCTGGTATCGAATGAATCTCCTTCCTCAAAATTTGATACACAAGACGGCAACGCGTGCCTATAAATGTATACTACAGTTCTGTAAATAAGGGTGGTGACAAGTGTTTGCGGATGTTGTACACCTATTTAAAAAGCGAGTTTGAAATGTCATATCAGGTTATTTTGCAAGGGTAAGTCCGGACAAGAAAGGTGAAATTGAGCCCTCTAGAGAGAGTTCAACATGATACAGTTTCACGGTATACCTGCCCCTGCCTAAAAATATCACCAACAGCCCATATCTAAACAATATACTGGTATGCTACATGTAGAGGTGTCAAAGAAGGGGTGTTGCTTGTTCCGTTTCGACACATAAAACTGAGAAGATGACATTTGGGTATCCGCGGTACAGAATCTCCCCCCTCCCCCTATTCTGTATCGCTGATCATCCAAATGTCATTCTTCTCAGTTTTTGTGTCAAAACAGAAAATGTGACTTACATAACCTTCTAGCACACTTCTTAGGAATGGACTATTAGTGACACTTTTAGGCAGAGGGGTCCATTTTACCTTCCTTGTAAAATAACCTCTAAATTTAAAGATTTTATCCTTTAAAATACATATACTTCAATTGTTGATTTACCTTTAATTTAGACAATTTTCTAAAACCAAGCCAGTATGATATTATCACCCTTCCCAATTTATTCTCAAATTAATTTTCTTTCGAATTAAAAAGCACTTGTCAACTTGTCAAGAAGACTTAATTTCCCATACATCATTAAGTGTAAACAAGGGACATGAAATACAGAAGAGATGAAAATACACTCATCTACAGTGCCATAGATAGCTGGAATTCAGTGCCTAAGTAAGCTTAGCGAAAAGTAGTGGCACAAAAAGACGTGTCCGGAACGCAAAATGCATAATTGTTGAAAATCATAATTTCATCACACACAGGTAGACCGTAGAACCACATTGTTAGGATATGGGCCTCATACATATTGTATTATCTAGATTAGGTTTCATGTTACCTCAACTTTTATTGTAATGTTAAAAAAAAGAACTATTAATTTTTAAAAATCTCTTACTATGTGCCTTTTTGCGTCTTTTTGTCCTACTAAATTTCGCTAAGTTACCTAAATTCTAATTTGTATTACACCTACAATGTAATGTTCATAAATGACATTAAAAGTTACACATCAAATGAAAAATATGTATAACTTTTAAAAGTTAAATGAAGTCTTCCTTTTTCCTTTCAGAAACTCCTCCTTCATGCAGTAATGACAGTCACATTCACCAGAGTACACCCAGAAATCAATAAATCTTCCTTATTGATAGGAACTGAAAATTCCTGCCTGAAACTCTCAATATAAATCGGTTTGGTCCCACGGCCACCGCTCATTAAGCCGATACAAGACGGGGAGGGGGGAAAGGAGCAATATCCTGTTTTGATGCAGGGGGGCCAGTATGCACCCATTCTGGGAGATGAGGGGGGTATTAAGGAAGGACACACCGGTAGAGGAGGTCAACTGAGGTCTCCCGCCTATCTAGAGGAATGGGACGTGACAGTTTGGATTGGCAAGGTGGCTCCACCCATGCGATCATCTACCGACTTCCTATCGGCATCTTGAGGTATGCTGACTCTCTCATTTTTATATGGTTATTTGCTTTTATTCTGACCACAGGAATCGAGGTGTATTTAATAGTACTATCCTCCATTCCAAAACAAGTGCTCCATTCATCTAGTGTTTTCAAGTGTCTTTTCTTTCTCCGTTTTGTACAGTGACTTTCATACTATTTTTATTTTCCCATCAATTTTCCATTATTCTTGATTACCTCCTTTCTCCTTAAAATTTTGGAAGCTAGTTCAAGAGTCATCTTCATTTTTCTTTGTACAGTGTTTGCCTTGCTTTCCATTATCCCCTTGTTTTCTTAAAAACTTATTAGGGCATTTGTTTACTTTTTGCTCTTATTTTATATAAGCGATAACATATGTAACTTACCAACTCTAACAGTAAACCTAACACAAAGCCCAGCCACAGCCTAAGCCCAAACCCTACATCTTTTATGAAAAGCATATTAAACAAATGTTGCCAGGGCAAATGTGGGATCATCGTCAAATAGATATCTGTCTATGATTAACAGATTAATCTATCAAACACCTGTTGCTTCACGAGATACACTTGAGAAGTTTCTCTCTCTCTCTGATGTCTACCTCCTTCATACCTGACCTTTTGACCCCTTGAAGAGGAAATCGCATAATGCATTTAATCAAATCACATTATTTATCAATCATTGAATTACTGTAGCTTGCGTGAGGAGACAGTTCCTCAGTGAATGAAATATATATATATATACATGTACATGTGCCATTTACATGCAGATGTGGAGTGTGAAGGAATTGCCATCAACTGGAAAGAGTGGGTGAACTGAGGAAGCCGTTCAACAAAAATAGACAAGGAAAGAGGGGATAGTAAGAAAACATCGACTGCTGTATTAGGGGTATGGTGAAAATTGTTACCTAAGACGATTTTGAAACAGTACATGTAATGCATGTCCCGAGGCAAAGCCAAGGGAAATAGTACAGTCGAGAAATCGTTGAAGGCTGTAGTTTAATTGTAGCCTAAAAGTTAGCAGTCAATATTTGTTTTATAAAGATATATACTGGATTTGGGGATTCTTTGTAGAAGTTGAGAGTCGAGTGTTTCAAATTAAAGTACATGTATATTTCTATTATAACACAAAATTGACGAATATTAATTACATGTCGATAAATTTCCACAGGTCTCCACTTGTCATTTTTTTTACACACAAATTAGTTTCCTTTTGGCTCATCTTTCTTTTATTAAGTGGTTGACCACTTCTTGTTATACATAAATCTTGAAGCTTGAAGTGTGAAGAATGCCTTTGAGCATGTATTCAAGTAATCACTTGAAGGAGAAAGAACAACAAACAGAAACTACCTTTGGCTTTTGTCATATCCAGATGTGATACTAGCCATCAAAACTGATACTTTCAGAAAAGGCAAGGATAAAACACAACTCCTCCTTGATACAATACAAGGTTTTAGAAATGGCCTGATATACACTACATGCACTTTGTGTCACAGCTTTCTATTTCTACACATGATAAGATCCAAATGAAGATATCCTCTGAAATATCAACCAAATTATTACTCTTTTCATGGTTTGTGATTCTCAGCAAGGTTTAAACAACATGAAGTAATACTGATTCATTGCTTAAACCGGCCTTAAACCAAAACGGGTTCATGGACCTGGTTATGATCATTGTAACTGTACTTTCGCAAGTTCACGTTTTGCTATACTTTTCTTTGAAATGCAGAAATGACTACAACTTAACAAAGATTACCATACCAAAATTAATTTTCTTTACTACATGTACATGTAGAGTGTATATGATTTAATAATTTATAAAACTGTAACTTTTAGACGGCATCTTTCATATTAAATACAATTTCCTGAAAATTTCTCAAAAATACCTTGAAAGATTTAACCCATTGGGAGCAATATCATTTTCTTAGAACATGCATTTTCCGTAGACTCTAGCCCAAAATATTTCGGGTCGGTATTCCATGGGTTAACCATTGAACCTTGAAGTGATAATCTCATTCAGCAGCTCCTTAGAAGCTTTCCCAGGATGATGATATGGTGTGTGTCAGTGTGAGAGTGTGAGGTGCCACGGTGAAGTAAATAATAGCATTTTCACATAAGTAAAATAAAATGTGAGTGTGCACAGTGCGAGTATTAAAACCGAAGAGGGGCTTACCATTGAATTCTGATTCGAGTGTTTTCTCAGGTTCACGTTGCCTCCATTCTTCAAGTTGGCATTCTCCGCCACCTCGCCGTAGTCATCGTCCGAGCAGACGCTGTCGTACAGGGGCTCATTGTCCTCGTCATAGGAGGCGATGTTGCTGGGTGAAGTAGGGGACTTCTCGGGTGCCGGAGGGACTGGTGGCGGCTCTCGAACAATCTCCACTTGATCTGAAAATTCACGGAATTTGAATTAAAAGATTTATTTTTTATTTTCAATAATGTAGGAACAGGGGGGTGGGCAGCAATTGATCTAAAACTGTTCACAAGAGAAAGGATCGAATGGAGAGATGATGCTGACAAGTGATGTGGGGGACTTCTCAGGTGCCAGAGGGACTGGTGGCAGGTCTCTTACGATCTCTACTTGATCTGAAATCAGAAGGATTAGAAATGAGAGATTTTCTTTTTTTTAGATGATGTCGAGCAACTGGTTGTGGCTCTCTTACAAGCTCCACCCGATCTGGTAATCTCAGAATTAGAGATTGCGTTTTTTTTTTTAGATGACACAGAGATCTTCTAAGGTGCAGGGCGATGATTGCGGACTCTCTTAGGATTTCTACTCGATGGTTTAAATAGAAGAGTTAAAGTTGAGAGATAGTGTTAACTGGTGATGTAGGAGACTTCTATAGAATCTCCCATAGGGTAGCGACTCTCTTACAATCCCTACTCCATCTGGCAATGTTTCAAAAGTAAACAGTTAGAATTGCTAGACAATGTTAATATATGACAAGGGGCACTTCTAAGGAACGGAAGGAACAGGTGGCAGCTCTCTCATAAAATCTCCTGCAAAACCATTATCAGAAACTTTTTTAAAATCCAAGCAATACACACTAACAAGTCACGCAGTCTCCCATGTTCCTGCCCAAAAGGAGTGGTACATTATCTCAAGGTTTTATGTACTGACTTACCTACCTACATGAGCCACTTGCTGTAGTCCCCTTGAAAGACAGTAGAGGTTCTTTTTTCCCCTTCTTCTTCTCCTTCTTTGAGGGGAAGCGACAAGGCACATTTCATTTGCCCATTCCCTGATTTTATTGAATTGGATATTTCCTCCTCTTCTTCAAAGGATTTAAAGCATGTGATATCAAAGACTGGCTAGGAAATTGGGAAGATAAAGACTAGGTTTGGGTGGCAGAGGATGTGACAGGTTGAGAATGGGATTTGTAACCCATTGGGAGCTTTCAACCTTTAGTGCTTAAAGGGACTGTAATGAAATCTAATATTTTTGCATCAGAAGCCATCTGTACACAGTCAACATTACTGTAATTTATATGTAATTGGTTATAATCAGCTAGAGTATAGGTTACAACACGGAGAAATAACACTTAACATTCAGTGCTTAAAGGGGCTGTAACGATTTTGAAGATTTTTTGCAGGTTTTTCGCACTGTCCATGCTCAATGGTGATCCAATGGCAATTGCTCAAGCCTTTTTTTGTTCAAAGACTTAGTATCAGAGTTAGAGTTGCAATTGGGTTTTAGGTTAGAGTTGGGTTTAGGTACAGTGTTGAGTGCGGTTAAGAAATTGGTTAGTTGAAGAAATTGATGCGGAGCCATTGCAGCCAGAGAAAGTGTCGCACACAGCACTCAGTTAACAATACTGTTCATTTAAAGCCCGTCTGTACTAGTTTTGCTAGGTGGGATTAGACCTCCCAGCATGGTTACTGACAGGTGGTTATCTCATCAACTCAGCTCTCAATTAACATAAGAAAAAGAGGATCATGGGGGACCAACGGGCACCGCTTAGGCATTGTTTTCTATATAGAGGGAGCAAGTAGCTACAAGTAGTGCAGTGGGGCTTTAAGGGTTGTAATGAGATACATGTACATCACAGCAATGACATGGACGCTAAGCTAAATATTGCTGGGTTATGCCATCTTGTCTTTTAATAGTGATACATGGGTGTAATTTCAATTGACATTGCTTCCTGTATGTGCTAGTATTGAGGTCCAGAGTATTGCATCCCTTTTTTTTCATGAATCACAATCAAAAGAAAAGATACAAATAAGATTTGAGAGGATAGAAAAGTGAAGAGAAGAATAAAAGAGAAGAAAGAACAACCCCCCAAAAAAGGGAAGCGAGAAGGATCATAATAAATTTAATACAAAGGAGGGGCTTGTAAAACTAATACAAAGAACATTAGGCTTCACAATAATCATAGCATCTTACAACCAAAGTTGAAAGTCAAATGTACAGAAAACCTCATTTAAAATGAAATTGTCTTTCCTTTCTTTCTTTCTTTTTTTATTTATATTTCTCTTACTTTCTTATTTTGAGAGTGGTGGTGAAAATGTACCTCATAATCTACTTCAAAATCTAATCATAATAATATATTCCACATTCCTGGCAACTTGTCAGTGCACTTTAACAGGGGGCCAAATTTACCTCTTAAGTTTCCTTAATGTTTGATTTACATTTATTTGTTATTCAATTGGACAGATAACTATAACGATGATAAAAAAGGTGGTATTAAAACATTAATTAGGTAATGAAAATATTCTCATCCAAGTTGTACATGTAAATACTACATTTAAAGAGAAACAAGGTGATAATAATCTACTATTCACTTACCTCCATGCCTCGATAGGGTCAGGTTCCCTGTTGTCTCCCTTTTGCCCCTTTTAAGATGTTGATGGTGACCGAACCTGGGATCAAACCTCAAATATCGCTAAATGACAAGGTTCTAGGTTCAACCCCCAATGAGACCGATAACTTACCTTCATGCCTTGGTAGGGTAAATTTCCCTTGTCTTCTATTGTTCTTTTTCAAGATGTTGATAATGAGTTTAGTTATAGTCCCTGGCACTGAATCTAAAATATTGCTTAATGAGAAGGTTCTAGGTTCAAACGTCCTGTAACATTTACCTCCATGCCTGGATAGGGTGAGGTTCCCCTGCTGTCTCCTCTTGGCCTCTTTCAAGATGTCGATGATGAGTGTAGCAAACTCCCTGGCGCTGAACCTGGCTAGCTTTTGTCTTCCCTGCATTTATAGAAAAGGCAGAAAAGCAAATTTAAAGCCCGTCTGCACTAGTTTGGCCAGGAGGGATTAGACCACCCAGCGTGGTCACTGACAGGTGGTTATCTCATCAACTCAGCTCTCAATTAACATAAGAAAAAGAGGATCATGGGGGACCAACGGGCACCGCCTAGGCATTGTTTTCTTTATAGAGGGAGCAAGTACTGTAGCTACAAGTACAGTGTAGTGCAGTGGGGCTTTAAAGGAGGATTGAAATCATCATTTCATACATCATCTATGGAATGCCATATCCGTTCTATTTTTGAAGAATAAAGCAATGAAATTTACATTGATTATTTCTAAACAGTACTCCCTTGAATAGTTTCACATAATGATCGAGTGGACAAGTCATCAGATCACAAGGTTTCGGGTTCCAATCCATAATTCAGCATAATCGTCCTGTGGCAAGATATCAATCCACTTTTGCAACTTCGAGCTATAAAGTGAAGTATGTATACATGTACATGCACATGATAAAATATCTTGAAGGATTATACCTCGAAATCTGTTTCTCCATTTGTTTCATCCTATATGAATAATCTTTTGACATGAGCATAAGTATAAGTATAAATTTGGTTACATTACGATAATGGATTATTGCCAGGAACAGATATATTACCTGATTCCTTGTAGCAGAGAGTTCCGGATTGAGTGGTAGAAAGGGCACAGACCTATCGCCTCCAACCAGACTAGGTTTGTTCAATAATAGCCACACTGTTGATTAGAAAAAAGGCAAATATAAAAATGTCAAAATGGAACATTGTACAAAGTAGTGAATGTAACTAAACCGGGGGTAGTGATATGATTGCATGGCTCTCACAGAGAACGGTATTATTACTGATGAGGATAACCTGGGTAAACAAGGTATATTATTATTATAATCATTATCATTATCATTATTATTATCAAACAAAATCAGTTCTTTTCTTATAAATCTAACTCTTTTTCTTCTTCTCCAATACACATAGATGTATACACTTTACAACATCACCTGCTCTAGCACCTACTTACGCAAAGATTACCTCTTTATAAAGACTGCATCTTTTGTTTTCATTAAATTGCATTCCTAAATGATTCATGTATAAAAGTAGCCTGTACAAAATGACCACTTGACTTCAAAGATAATTTTTCTTATCTCTCTCTTGAGCAGCGTTAGAGGTACTATGTCCCATTTGCAGTCCAAAAAATGAAAAGGTTAGATTCCAACAGCATTTGAAAGACAATACTAATTTAGAACTTCCCTAAAAAAGGGGGCTTGAAAATGTCTTTAAGTGGGAAAATAACGACTATTAGTTGTCGAATCGACTTAGGAGCTATAGAGCCAGTAAGTAATAGTCTGATTTTTCAGACCATTGTACCGAATGGTCGTACGTTTTATGCTGCGCAAAGATTCAATCAGTTTAATTTTGGCCATTACAAGAAGTGGGTTATTGTTCTAGACAAATGCTCATGTACCCTTTACAGTTAATTTTATATATGATATTACCAAAGATGAAAAAAAGCCAGTCAGTCACTCAATAGTGTCTGACAGTGAAGTCTAGCAAGTAAACAAGTTTCCTTGCATAATTTGAATATTAGGACACTGCTAACGTTTAAATTTCACAGATAGGACATACATGACATATTCATAATTCCTGCAAAGTTCTACAGAGTTTGATGTTGGCTGCAAAAGGGACATAGTATCTTTAAACAAATAAAATAGGATTGACTGTATTTACATGTACTTCCACTTCAGCAATGTACACACAGACACTGGGACCATTGCTCGACATTTATTGTAGAAAACCTATCATTAGAGCTTTAGGGATGCTATGAATTCAAGGTAAAAGATCCATATACAAGGCAATATATTTTAACTTGTCCTAGTCTATACCATATTAATCAATACTGATATTGGCACCTGCTTCTAAAATGTACTTGTATAAGGTACTTCTTTCTTTAAGATATAATGTGTGACTTGGTTTCCAAACAGGCACATTCGTAAAGTTAATGAGCTCTTACAAGTGCAATTATGAGCCCTAAATTTTGATTTAATGTTCAATGTGGCACGAAGTAGTTTCCATACAATCAATGTATCTGTGACTTTTGTTTAAAGTCAGGTTTCGGTTTACAAACCAGTACATTATTTTAGAATGTAATGGAGTGTTCTGCACATTTTCTGGCAATCTCTCTAAAGTTGACATAATGTCGTACATTTGAAGAACAACAACAACAACAAAAATCAAATTTAGTCACTCACCAACATACAAATAAATCATATACACTGTACTGTATAAATAACAGTGGAAATATGTTCTAAACTAACATGAACAATGAAAACGAAACTTTTAAAGGATGGGATCACCAATGAAGAATTTATCATTGATAATAAATCAAGCCATAACATGAGAAGATGATTAAAAAGGAAAGAATACATTGGAGATGAGGTGTGGCAAAGGTATTAAAATAGTGGTGCACTAACGACACTTGGCCAGAGCCGGTATTCAATTCAATACTTAAGTTTGAAATATAAGTATTTTACTTAGTTTTCGGCTTAGATAAAATACACGTACTTAACCAATGTTGGTATTCAGTTCAAACTTTTGGCTAAGTATTTTACCCTAAATCTAAGACAGCTCCCTACAAGACTTAAGCCAATTTTTTGGAGGCCTTGATTGGCAGGCATATGGTTTTCTATCGCAGTATCAAAAGCACAATTATATTAGCGCGCATTAATTGCGCATTACTTTTGATTGACCGTGTGATGTCACAATGCTTATCAGTAAGTATTTTGCTGTCAAGTCGGCTTGCGAAAGTAAATTGCTCAGATGTGATCTGAATACGACTTATGACGTTTTACTTAGCTTAGCAAAAGACTAAGTAAAAGTTTAAACAAATTATGGAATTGAATACTGGCCCTGGGCTTTATTTTATCAAAAATATAGGGTTACGGTTTCCATTGGGTCTTAGTTTAATAGGTTTAGGGTTCTGGTTAGGATCAGATATAACATGCAATGTACACCTTGGGATTGGTCCAGGTTTGAAGTTAAGAACTGGTTTAGTGTAGGATATTGGATTGACTGCAGAGCAATTGTCGCTGGTGCATGTGTCGAACAACTGAAGAAGTAGGCCAAATGCTGGGGTAGGTGACAAATCGTGGACCAAAAAATTTAGGCCCAATGACGCAGAAGAATGGAGGACATGAGTCAGTCCTTGTCAGGACCACCTACAACATGTAATCCCTTGGCAGGACCACCTACACTGTAAGTAGAAGATAAAAATACAACTTACAGGAATCTAGTTCTCTTCTGTCCACTTCATCGTAGACATCCATGGCCAGCTCCTCAAATAAATGATTACTCAGCTGCAGAGGAGGAAGACACAAGAGAAAATCATATATAAAATGTTGACTGCTTTGAGGAGCACAGTTTAGACTATAGCCCAAGGTGATCTCGAAGATGTACCGTGCACCTGGAAGATGTTGAGGGGCATAGTGCAGGCTCAAGATCACAGAGGAGCTACCGTTTTGAACCATAACCAACAAATTTTGAAGTCGATACTTTTTACATCGCATCTTGCATGTGAATTCTCAAACAGGCAAATGAATTGAAATAAGTATCCCAATCAAAGGTACTTGAAAATGTGGGGAATTTACCAATCTAAAAGAAGTGAAAGTATCCACAACACCGATCCATTGCTAACTTCATGAGCATCTATTGCGTGTACTGAGGGTACTCATTTTACCAAAAAATTGGACTTTAGTGACAAGAATTCTTTCTTTAGTATGTGCAGCTGAAGGACATCTATTGACACATAGATGAGTTATACACAATTTTAGTAACCAAAAATATCAAGACAAAGTAACATTATGCCAAATCTTTCAAAAAGTCTTTTGTTTAAAAGTACATCTACTTCAAATTCAACCAACTTCAAATAGGAGTTCTTATTTGCTTTCTGAAGGGCTCACAAGGTGTCAAGCTTTGGGTTATTTTGGAGCTACAGTTATGTTTGGATATATCTTGCTTTCCATACTTGTAAACATACACAATGAACCTCAATTTAGAATTGAATCAAATGGAACTTAGAAAAAGTGAATCCAAATTAACGCATTGTGGGCCGGCCCTTGGGCAACTGCTCAGGTAAGATCTTCACAGAGTACTACTAAAAGGAAAGTCTTACACTTTGGAGCTTTTTCTTGGCCTGGTCTGCAGCATCCGATCTGTCTAACGAACCATCGGCCATCTCAGGGATCAAGAAATGGGTGCTAGATGAGTGATCTGAAGAAAATAAACAAGAAGAAGAATACAGAATATTTCATGATATCAACAAAATACTGCTTCCTGAAAATACCCATTATCATCTATATCATCATATTCATCAAAAACATAATCATCATCATCATTAGGCTATTATCTTTTCTATAAATATCATTATCATCATTTTCATCTGCATCACCATAGCCACTACTATTAGCATCATTATCACCATTATCACTGTTACCATCATCCTCATCATCATCATCACTATAACATTCAAAATTGTCATCACTATTATCATCATCATCATCCAAATAATCAAAACTACATCAACATCACCATTACTATCACTACTACCAACACCATTATCATCATCATCCTCATTTATACCACATAATACCACTATGAACATCATTAGCATCACCAACAATCACCATCATCATCAGGACCACCGTTATCACTGGTATCACTACTTTTAAAGTGTACCTGGTCTCTTCCCACACACAAAGAATGTGAGTCGATCGGTGAGTTCATATTGGCATTGAACCAGTCTCTCTGCGACCTCTAAGTGACCTTCATCCCTGAAAACAGAAGAGAAACAAAAATAAACATAGTTTCAAATACAAACTTCTTCCTATAATCTTCTTTTCATGTTTCCTTCAGTATGTCCCTTTCTATCTCCCTCTTTCTCTCTCTCTCTCTCTCTCTCTTTCCTATTTCCCCTTTTATTTCCATTCGATGGGGGAGAGGGTATGTCCCCATGCCCCTACACCACGGCATACAGAAGTACACTCATGATTTATGTGTTTTGCAACCAGTTTATCTGCACTGATCTACCCAACCCTTGGCCAAATGATCCCATTAAAACATGTGTTCATGGTTTCCCTTTCAAGTTGACTCGCCCTTTCAGCATTGTCTTTCACATATGTTCCCTTGTTCTGCCAAGTTTCAGTACCCAAAATCCTAATGTACCCCCTTCGAGATGGTCACTTAACCACAGTACTAAATGGGGCAAGTGGGACATGTATTTCTTATCTCATTCATACCTTTTAAAGCCAACAAACAGATTTGGAAAAAAGCAAAGGGAAAATTCCTTAAATAAGAAAAATAAAGAAACAATAGAGGGGGTCAAAATTAAGAGCTTCACAATGAGAGGTAGAAGAATAATTAAACCTTCATAAACTGTTTTCATACCAGGGCACAGTGCATCATTGTCCCTGATATATTTTAGCACATCCTCAGGGCATAACAGGGTTCATGAAATACTGATCTGTATTTCTATACTTTCAATCTGAAAATAGTTTGTGGAAACCTAAGCTGAGCAACTGAAACCAGGACACATATTCATGACATATCTTGCATTGCCAATTTGCTAGCATCCATAGCGGGGCCAAGGAGTGAGGGGATTCATGAATGATATAGGGGCAGACCAGATTTTGTTGAAAAAGTGTTATAAGAAACAGAATGTGAAGAGCATTATGGTTACATATTTTTTATTATACCACAGTGATATTTTGAAGCAGTTTAACACATCATGTTTGAGTGAGGTCAATTTATAAAGGAGTTATTCATCTTGGATGAAGGAACCAGTATGAAACAGAATAAGCAGTAATTTTCTTTACACCAAAGTGACCAATTGTCACTCATTTACACTGATTTATACAGAAAATTGTTTAAAGAAAATGATCGGCACTCCCTTTCAAATGTTATACTAGATTAGTAATGATGTTATGGGGTAAATAAATTGCATGTTCGTGATTTCAGAGTTATAAGGTACAGAATGTGAGTGAAGAGCATTTTTCTTAAATATTTTGCCGAATTGATCTTTTAAAGCGGTTTAGCGGTTGAAAATATTAAAATGAAATCAAAAGTTAGCTGATGGAAATCAGGCCTCTCTCTTTCTTCCACAATAAAATTCTATGAATCATCGATTCACCTGGGTGTTATGGTTTCAAGAAAACTAAAACAGACAAAGCAATCAGGAAGGCCAACACACTAGTGTAGGCGTCTTCTTTGAGGTAGTTGTGATTATAGTTTCTGTCCTGGCTCAAGAGAGTGGGCCGTTTATAGTTTCTGGCAAGCTTTCAAGTAGGGGACTTTGACACCAGTGCTGCATACCTCACACAGGTGCAACACTTCATTTATAGTTGTGAAGGTCCATTCAGACATGAAGCAGAGAACAGCCTCAAGAATACCAGCGCGGCAAAAGTTCGTGTGTAAATGAGGAGTTAAGGCTTGTTCAGATGTGGCGCTGTGAACCGCCGTAAAAAGGCTGTCACGTTTTTTTTAATGTATAAAATGATGGCAATTGCGCACAAGGGACTTATTCTGTGTTAAAAGATTCAGAAATGTGAAGCGTATTACACTTCACCTCATCATTTTTTTTAAATGCTGTGGTTTACAGCTTTCGCACCTGAATGAGGCTTAATAGACAGTTTCAAAGGCATACGCAGTTCACTGACAACTATATAATGTATCACCATTTCCTGAAACCAACAGCATAGAGTATTTCATTGTTCACCAAACACTTTGACCCTAGGAAGCAGTTCAGGTATAAACTTTGTGAAGACCCGTTCACATATAAACTACATCAAATAAACCACTACTTCATGGTGATGAACAAAATAGTAGCTGCATGCAGAAGCCTCTCAAGAGTGATGCCTACTTATCTGGGTGCTATAAGACGCAAATATGAAGCGTAACTACATATGCTTCACTTTATTCTGCCACAGAGGTTTTGTGAGGTGGTTTTCCAAATCACATGTGAACAAGGCTTAAAGTGTATACTCACTTGGCAAGATCAGCCGGTGTCTGCCCATCGCTATCCAGCGCCCCAGGGTCTGCACCGTAGACTATCAGTAGCTCGCATTGTAACATCTGACCCTCTTTAGCCGCAACATGAAGGGGAGTGTTACATCTTTCCTGGGGGATATGATAACATTTTTAATAGTGCAAGAGAGGCTCTACTTGCATATTTACTGTAAGTATGTTTTTAGCTACATGTAGCTTCCTACCTACTCTGATTCTTCTCTAGGGTTTCTTCTTTTTCTGTGAGAATTCTTCTCTTGTTGTGAAAATGTGAAGTACATTTGTTTTAACCCTATCCTAACTGGGCTATTTCAGACGTTTTTACTGGGGGTCAATGTGACCCCCTAAGATCTCGGCCGTTTCACAGCCGATCACCGCGAAAATGTGCATGCATGTCAAGTGAAGTGTATAGAATACTATGGTAATATCAATTTTTTGAAAAATTCACTCATTTACATATATTCATGGTAATTTATGCAAATAAGGTCATAAAATTCACATTTTTACCCATAAATCATATATTCTTCATACATGTATTTAAGCATTCTTTTTCACTACATATATTCGTTAGACCATTTACATGTGACCTTTGACCCCATACTTACTGAATGATAGAAGTTTGCGAGTCCACCGAGGGAGAGTAGCCTCAGACAAGTCTCCAGGTTGCCTGTCCTGACACTGGAGTGGAGTTGCTGCAGGAAGGGAGATAGAAAGAAAAAGATTAAAGGTTAAAGGGTCTTGTGAAAAAATGCAATTATCTGTAAACAATCAGTCAACTCCAAACCAATATAACTTTGAAATACTTGCACATGCAAATCAACTGTTTGTCCAAAAAGTTGATATTAAATGACAATGAAATATCACTATCATGGTGAAATTCTTTTGGTACTTTCATTGACACAAAGGAGGTCAGGGAGGTCAGGAAGGAGGTCAAAAAGAAGGTCAGAAAGGAGGTTGCAAACTTACTCTGCTAAGATCCTTGACAGTGGCCTCATCACCATCCTTGAGTCTGTGGACAAAGTCTAATCTTTGATACTTGGCTCGGATGAAGTCAGACTTGAATGGACTGTGGACAACAAAACAAAGAAATAAATGATCTTTACATAAAAAGTGTGGATTAAAACAATATTATTGACACCCTAGGAATTACATGTATATGTACTTTGTAGTTCTATGACAAATCCAGAAGGATTTTACGTGGGACACTTGACAATTCATTGTTTATGGTTCAGAACTTCAGACATGGTTCAGACATGTCCTGGCAAACTGAAACGTCATGTTTTGGACATCTAAAAAATGGCAGCTAACTTTAGTACATGTTTTAGGAAGGTGCCTGAACCATCTGGTTGTTCAAAATGTCACAGGTATACATGTAAATATATCATTTGGATGAGACATAGAACTAACTTAACTCTTTATGAATATTGACAGTCAATTTATATTACTTCATGTCGTACACGAAGTACTCAAACTTTAAGGCGTGTATTTGAGCAAGGTCCAATCTCGTTTAGAATGAGGGTAAAGATCTTTCTGTTAAAGTAGAAACGGATTCAAATACAATATTATATTAATGGAAAGCTTATGACCTAAAGAAAGTGAAAAGTGTCATATCATTTCCCTAAAAACACATATGTGATCACAATCAGACATTTAACTTTGAATCTTGGCATCCCCCTCATAAACAAAACCGAAATCATACACATTGGGCGGTTTCGATGATGACGTAGGCAATTGGGGTCAGATTAGGGTAATTACTTCCGCATTCACACAACACCGTACGTATCACACACGCTAGACGGTCGACAGCAGCCATACTCTCATCAATTTTAATTATTTATCATCCATTCAAATGAGTGAAGTTAGGCCAGTTAGTAACTTGGATGTACAATATTCATCGTCTGAATCCAGTGACGATGATAGTGATGGCATACATGTAGATGGGCCAGTTGGAACAATTACAGAATACCCTACCACGGTTTCACGGGGCAGAATTAGAACCAAGCGTCTGACAAATACATGTATTAGAAATAGAGACTTTTAGATTTGCACGACGAGAACGTGGACTGCCACATGGACATCCTTTTAAGGCAATGTGACGTCCTTTTAAGGCACTGCCGGGCACTGCCAGTGCCTTATAAGGACGTCACATTGCCTTAAAAGGATGTCCATGTGGCAGTCCACGTTCTCCAACTACCAACGACAATCGACCAACATTAGTCTAAGCACAAAGCTATTTTTTCTTTTGTATTTTTAGAACGAGACATCAGTCTTGTTGATTAAAATATCTAAAAGGGACTTTGACAGCAGACTAAGCGGTGTAAGAGCTACTAACTATAGCGGGCACAAGGTACATACAAATACGTGTGTGGGACTATACACAGGCTGGACTTTTTGCGTTACTGAAATAGTGCTCAGAATTCAACTAAATCATCTACTAAATGACCATAACAGACAAGAAACAAGTCAAAGGTAAGGACAAGACTCAGTGCTTATCAATATAACAGAAATTTTGCATGAAATATCATCAGGAAAGCCATCTAAATTTGTCACAAATTAGCGACGAACACACCAAATTCAGCGCTGCAATGACGGACAAAACGGCGTAGAATTCAACTTTTCATCCACCAAATGAATACGAATACTTGCATTATACAATCTTCGATACCTGTATCACCATTATTGCAAACAATAAAATCACAGTCTATATATCTACGGCTAATATATGAAGACTAACAATATGGTAGGGTATTCTGCAATTAAGCCGGCCAGTTTTCGATAGCACGAATGATCACCGGCAATATTAGTTATTACTTAGACATATTGTGTTAATTTTCATTGATTTCTTTCATCTGTATAATTTCTTTTGTCAGTTTTATGTAATAAGGAACATTACACTTTGTTTCTTTTTAGTTTATCTTTATTTAATTCAAAGAACAGACATGCAAAACAATCAAAACATGCAACAAACTTATACGGCAAAAGCCATAGACTCCATGTAGTGGGTACGAGCTTTCGTTTGTTTTGGGACAATCTCCCAATCGCCTACGTCACATTATTTTGGGCGATATATTGGTGTCATTTGGGTGAGAAAATCAATGATGAACAATTCATGGTTTTGGGGGTAGTTTTTTGGTTATTACGACCTGATTGATTATCATAAAAATCTGAAATATTTTTTTAAAAATTACTGAGGTCAAAAGCTTTCCATTAATATAATATTGTATTTGAATCCGTTTCTACTTTAATGATTTCCATTTAGATTGTAACACCCCAGGAGCACAGCCACACCAACTACAAACCAAATGATAACTTGGGGGTTATATTTTTTGTTAGTCTGGTGTCCATCTTTTCAATGTCACTGGGGCATGAAGTATAACATTATTTATTTTATTTATTAATTTTTTATTTTCTCTTTTTAAAATCTGTTTATTCATTCATTATTCATTCATTCATTATTAATTCATTCATTCATTCATTATTCATTCATTCACTCATTCATTCATTTACTCATTCATTCATTCATCATTCATTCATTCATTATTCATTCATTCATTCACTCATTCACTCATTCATTCATTCATTCATTCATTATTCATTCATTCATTCATTCATTCATTCATTTATTTACTCATTCATTCATTCATTATTCATTCATTCATTCATTCATTCATTCATTCATTATTCATTCATTCATTCATTCATTCATTCATTATTCATTCATTCATTCATTCATTCACTCATTCATTCATTCAGTTACTCATTCATTCATTCATTCATTCATTCATTCATTCATTCACTCATTCATTCAGTATTCATTCATTCACTCATTCATTCATCCATTCATCATTCATTCATTCATCCATTCATTCAATTAGTTGGAGGAGCTCTCAGCACAAATGAAAGAGTAAAGACTGAACATTCTAACTTGACATGGTCTATTAAACTACATTATTTAAATGAAGATATCTGTTCATGAACTACAGAAATGTCAGTCAGGGACACTTTCTTTGTTTCAACTTTCAATGTCCAAGCCCCACCTTTGAGGTGCATCACTTCATTATGATAGGAGATCCTCCTTCTATTATACCAGTTATTCACTCAACTGCCTAGGATATTGTCAATTTTCTTCTTTCTGCCACCGAGTATTGACCACAGTCATAATTTACAAAATATTTTTAACAAATAGTCAGACTTTTCAAACAGAACTGTGTACACATTTTCCATAAATGAAAAAATCCATGATTAAATCTAAGGCATGTATTGACACTATGGTCAGAAATCTACATGTACATTAATTTTTTCACAAAATTTGTGTATGAATGGGTGACAATGAAAGTGACATTCAACTTTTACAAGAATTTTGATTTATGACAACTGAGATCAAAAGTAGTAGTACTCTAAAAGCACTTGGATGTTTCAAAAGCTCATTCAAAGTTTCCTGATTCCCCCATGCATATTCAAATGTACATTTATTCATGTACATTACACTGTACATGTATATACAATGTATGTAAGCTATATTTTTCTAACTCAGGACAGTCTTCACATGTACACTGTACATGTATGTTCATTTGCCAACTGACTAAAAAATAGATTTAAAGGCTGGTCCCATTTGACCTCTAACAATAAATATGACATTAATTATTCCTGATTTGATCTCATGTAGAGAAATCTGTCAAATAGTGTTATACATGTATGCCAGTACAGTGTATGCCAACGACCTGAGAAAATCGAAAATGAAGGCTAATTTTAATAGTAGAAAGACTAATTAGCATAAATTGGAGAGATGGGACGTGCAACACGTCCAATATCCAATCACTGCGTACAGTTCAGGCAACCGCACTGCGAATGATTTACACTTTTACAGTTACCTTTATCATTTTAATTACATGTATGGATCAAATGGTATGGACCATTTAGCCTAGAAATAGGAGAAGAAGTACTGTACATTAGTATTAACTACAAATATTTCTTTGGATAAAATGTGCAATGCAACCTTTAACAGAAAGAAGTCACCTGCACATAAATAAAGTACACTTCATATCAAAGTGCATATACATCTGTACTGTATATATACAGAATATAAATGTACATGTATCTCTGTTACTGAGACAGAAATTAGTCACACAAGTGTGCTGTATGTTTTTACAAAAGGTTCTCATTTCAAGCTATCAAAATATGACGTTTTTGTCGCAAGATTTGATTTCATTTTTTCTGACACATGCTGACATGCAGACAATCTAAACAATCTGATATACATTTAAAGGGATAGCAGATTAACGTACTTCCTGTTATAGTGAAAAGAAGGAAAAAATATGACTTTACGATGCAATGATGCACAAAGTCTGTCTACATGTACAAAAGTACATGTAGACAGACTTTGTGCACAAACCCTGTGTACCTTGAAGTTTGAGAAGTAATTTTTCAATCACCTGACTGAAAAGGTACATGAACAAATTAATTGCCAGCTCTCTAGTTCATGCCAACATTTGAAAATAAGAATTAGGAATTTTTAGAACGGTATGCCTTCAAAAATAAAAAAAATCGCCCGTAACTGGCAATACGCGGTAAATCTGTACAAAAAAGCGAACACAGATTCGCTGCTTGATCATGCAGCCATTCAACGCACGCAATACATGAACTATCGCAGCACATGATAAAACAAGCTTAATTTGGCTTTAGCAACTTACAGGTAGCAACTTTCCGAATTTGTAGGTTCTTAAAATCCAGAAAATAAGAATATTACGGATTATTCGGAAGGGTTGGCAGGTATGCTAGTTGTCTTCATGATTATATTTCTCCCCTGTTTACTAATGTTTATTAATTCATTCATATATTTATTTCTCTGTCTATCTATTATCTATTAAATCGGGAAAGGGGGCGATGTAAAGTGTATGTATGTACATTGTACAGCTGTATGAACTTTTTATGCTTTATTATCTACCTGTATATGTACATTACATGTCCATGTAATAATTAAAATCAATACATGGACTTGGATACAGAATGACTGTAGTCTACATACACTGTACTTGGCTCTAATGGTATTTGCTATTAGATTCACATTTCACACCATTGCACTATCTACATAATTTACAGTCACATAAAATGTAGGAGACATGTAAGCCCATCCTCGAAACTTCCCCCAAACTGACATTGACATTTCCCAAAGCCGGAGTCTACCGCCTTTATTACCCTGTCGTTTGGCGAGCAAGCCCGCCAGCGCTGATTGACCAAATCTAAATTTAGGTCCCCAGAGTGAGTCTATGTTGCATGCATCCCCACACTCACTCCTGAGTCAATTCAATTTGTGATATTTTTCATTTATAATCCCGCTTCACTCATTGCATTTATCAAGTGTTTAACAGAGGAAGAAATCACTTATGGGAGGATATTTGGTCAAAGCACAAAGAATTATAGGCTTGCCCATGTGTACAATTTACAGATTTGTACTCTTTAAAAACTATGTTGAGCTCTGACGAAGGATAGCAAAAATGGATACATTCATACATGTACACACCGGCTGAATGAAATCATTAACAAATCTAGAACAAAAGAAATACACTGTTATATTAAGAAAAAACATACATTTCTAATTATAAAACCAAAGAATGAACATTCTAAACTTTCAGGTTATGCACCAAGTCTAAATAAAATATAAATCTACATGTACATTTTAGGAAGTTACATACACCTGTACGTACTTGAAGTTACATTGTACATAAAATTTAATTGCATTCGAAGATGAAATGAAACAATTTCAGGTAAGCATCAGAATACTTCTTACAAATCTAGGAACATACAGATTGGTCCTGATTATTTAACCCATTTTACTGTACTAAACAAAATACAAAGTACATTGTATGGTTTACAAGTGAACAAAGGTCTCTCTATGACCCGATTGACAAAACTAGGGTAATGTAAAACCTTCCTTTGTAGTTTATCCCTCTTACTTTAATATTGATAATCTTTTAAATCTTGAAAATACATTTAAAAAAGGGCAATGCACCTTTGATGGTCTTATTCATATCTCTGGACTATAATATCCATGAGTCACCTCCATGCAACCGAGAATCTTGTACAATTCACAGAACAATAACAATAACATTAGAGGAAAGAGGAAGTATTAAAGGGTATTTCTCCCAATCAATGGAGTACACATGTGTATGTACATGTACTGTACAGTACAGGTACATAACATGTATGAATAAAAAAAATCTCAAAAACTGACTAGCAATTGACTAGACATACTACATGTTCTTCCTACTTAATAGTTTGGTGGATGGGTAGCAGGCAAAAAAAGACACGGGGCTCAGGCAAATTCACCCCCGAAATTACAAAAGAGTGCCCGAAAGTCATTGAAGAGCCCAAAAAAATTTGTATAGAGTTTAATGCAAAACAAAATTAAAGAGTGTTATTTACATGCAAGCAAGCTTGAAAAGTAGCCCTCCCCATTTTATATATATTTTTTGTCTGTGGGGTAGGATGGGGTATTAAAGGTGGGGTGAAATCGATCCGACTTTGGGGTCCGTTTTGGTCAGGATGATAACCATCTTGGCAATTAACATACATGTACATTTGTATATACATGTATGTAGACGGTCTTTAACTTTGAGGGATTGAATCTTATAGGTGAAACAGGGTGACTACAATGTATTTTGAGACAGGCTCCCAGACTGAAAGAAAAATTAGATACCCGGTACCCTTTTAACAGTCAGTCTAAAGGAATTGTGTGTGTGATGCTTTGCAGTTTTGTAGAGGAGTGTAATGTACATACAATGTACTTTATACATGTAAATTTTAAAACTGCTTGAATCATGTCAAAGTATTAAACATCTTGCACACAAGCAAGATCAGATGGAATCTCTAAAGAGCAGATACAGTATGTTGCATTCAGTATTCAGATACAATCAACTCATTTGATATCCCATATACAATGAAAAGACAACCCCAGGACACGGTGACTCACAGCTCTATCAGAATAAATCACAATACATGTACTTGACACAAACACAATTCAACTGGCTCCCAGACTGTAAGTAAAATTAGATTATTAGATACCCATTTAAAAGTTAGTCAAAAGGAATTGTGTGTGTAATACTTTGTAGTTTTGTACAGGGGTGTTGCATGTAAATTTTAAAACGATCATAGTCATCATCCTGCTTGAATCATGTCAAAGTAACATCTTGCACACAAACTACACGGAGATGCAATCTCTATAGAGCAGAGATGTTTGCATTCAGTATTCAAATACAATCAACTAACTTGATATCCCTTACAGTAATGTACAATGAAAATACAGCTTCAGGACAAGATGACTCACAGCTCTATCGAAATAAATCACAATACTTCACACAAACACAATTCAACAAGTGTACATGTATGTATTATGTATGATAAAAGAGAAGCATGTCAACATACATGTACATGTTCTTAAGTTATTTTATTGCCATAAAACTACATGCACTGGTTGAGACATAATCAGCCAGTAGCAACCCCCACCCCCCCCTTAAAACGTGTACCATACAATAAATAACTCAAGAAATGAAAAATGTGCCCAATCTTTTAAAATATTAAACCCAAATGCACCTGACTAATGTGAAAGGCCTCCCCACCCCCACCCCAGAGCCGCCAACCTTGTGCAACCAAAAAAAGGAACCATGATGCCAAAAAAAAGGAATCCATTAAAACGAAACTTACAACCACGCCGCGACACACTTCAAATGCAGAAATGTCCATTCCTCATGCTGTTATTTCCATATTAGGACCTACATGTATAGTTTATTTACAAGTAGGTAGTTTTTTGTTGTTGTTTTTGGGGTGTTATTGGCGTTTCATTCTTTTTGAGAATATTTACGCCTTTCACTTTTCTTTCTTCTTTTTTTTCCCGTTTACTATTTGTAAATTCGTACTTCATAAATCTCTATTGAAGTTTTCTATTGAAGTAGTGATCAACATTTTAGGGCATCTCGTCGAATTGCGGTATGTGTAACCAAAAGAAAAAAAAAGGAAAAAAAAGAAAAAAAAAGAAAAAAAAGACGTACTACCGTAATTTTGAGACAAAAACGTAATAATTCCGGGAAAAACGTAATGATTGGCAGCTCTGCCACCCCTATCACAAAATCCTGCTGGATCTGCCTCTGAGCACAGTACATGTACATGTGTATGGATAAACCTCTTCTCCTAGAGGAATCATTCCTAAAAGATCTAGAATTGCACGATTTGAAAGCATACTCAGCAGAGAAAGTACAAGATAATAAGAGATCATGATTTACCAGGTTTGGATGCATTCAGTAGGCAGGGTCCTTGACATTATAGTTTGCTAGTTTCAATTCATACTCAAAGGACAGAGTCCTTGAACTACTATGTTTGCAAAGTCTCATATGACAGAGTCCTACATACGTATATCAGGTTTGGATGGTTTGAATGCATTTTTATGTAAGTAATGCGAGTTCTGAAGGTATTTGGACTGCAAGGCTTGAATGCATTCTCAATGACACAGTCCTTGGGATGAAGTTTTCAAACCTGAATACATACTCATTGGTCAGAGTAATTGTGATTGTTTTGCAAGTTTGGGGGACTAAATTTGCAAGTTTTGAATGTATTCTCACTGGTCATATCATTTTTTGTAAGGTGTGAATGCATACCCCCTGGACATCGTCCTGGGAATCGGTTTGTCAACTGTTAATGCATATTTATTGCTTTGATAGAGTTTTTCAAGTCTACAGTGTACCAACTAGACAAAGTCCTTGGGATAATGTTTTGCATTATGTTTGCCAATCTTTTTGTTATGTATTGTACAGGTATGAATGCATACTCACTGGACAGAGTCCTTGGGATTAGGTTTCCTTTTGCCACTCCTGACTTGCGATGGATCCAGAAGTGAGTGCTCCCAGATAGAGTTGGCTCCATTGCTTACCAGAGCATGCACCATCTAAAGAAAAGGAAGAAGGAAGAAATAGGAATAACTGGCATAGGAAATTATATAATCGTACAACGTCAAACTACTTTCCATCGACCATTGTTCCGCATTTACTTTGTATATACTAACCAAATTCCAAACTCTGACCTTAATAATACACCTAACCCTAAACCTAAAGCTAAATCCCCTACCCTACATATTTGGAGAACTAAAGCTAAAGATTCAAGATCCAAGATTCAAGACATGTCATTTAACCATAACCATAAATACATGTACATCCAAACAATAATCAAAATACAGTATGGAACATGGAAAGAACCCATAGAGAAGCAAAAGCTTGTGAGGAATGGCCCGAAAGAGAGAGAGAGAAAAGATAAACAGCTTGAATCAACTGTTGCTAGAGCATGTTGGATCATCAATTATTATATTTAGCAGAACTTTATCAGGTGTGAAGGGTATAAAAACCAGTATCACATCAAGAAATATGCAGAGAGCCAAGAGCACCTAGAGACAAGAGATGATCTTGAGATGCTACTGACTGACTACTGGCGAAACAGTGGTCAAAGTCAGGCAGTCAACAAAACATATGACTTTTCATTTTAATGGTAAATTGGCAACGCATGTTAATCTTTCACAAATGTCTCCCTAACAAACCGAAATATGTATACTTTTAATAGTTAAAACCTGTAAAACCTGTTGAAGACCACCCAAGGAAGACAAGGAAAGATGTTTTTTTTAATATATACTGTACATGTTCCTTTAACAGAGGTTTCAATGAGAATCATTATTCAAGGGATACAAAAGATGTGGTTTGATAGGTGGGTTTTCTATTGATGGAAGATAGTCATAAAGCAGGTTAAATGTTCACAGACACTTTTCAGACAGAATTTTTAATAGTAATTTTTTTCTGAAATGAGTTCATCATTTTGAGCTTAACATCTTAAAAGACCCCAAACGCTTTTTTTCTGCTATTCCAACTGGATGTCGATAAAGAAGTAATAAAGAGAAATTGAAGTGTTTACCTCATAGAGGCTGCGTGGCCAAGGGGGTCCATGAGTGAGGGCTCTGATCTGAGATATGTGCCTTCCAAGACTCCTGTGCACACTGCAGCACTCGTCACAGATCAGGACGCCTCTGTTCAGTGAGGCCCATCCTGGATCTAAATAGAAGAAGTAAGGACCAAATAAAAGCAAGTAAGCACAGTGAAGCCTGTATATAATACCACTCAACTGAGACAAGGAAATAATAGACAGGTGGCCTTTATGTGTATGGAAACAATCTTGTATCATATTGTCCTATGCCTTGCATTTCTGAGAAATAGTACTTCACTCGACTTCTTTACAAAACATCTGTATCCTCTGTATTACATGTAGCCATGTAGGCTCTCTATAAATCTAATCATTATTGTTTTTATTATTATTATTATTATTATTATTATCATCATTATTATTATTATTATTATTATTATTATCATTATTATCATTATTATCATTATTATTATTATCATTATTATTTTATTATCATCATCATCATCATCATTATCATTATCATCATCATCATCATCATCATCATTATAATTATTATTATTTTTTTATCATCATCATCATCATCATCATCATCATCATCATCATCATCACCATCATCATCATTATCATTATTAGATGCTGCTTGTAAGTATCGGCTTGCATGGTGATGTAGATATACAGTAGGCTTGCGGGTGCACCATGTGAGAGAGAGGGAGGATTGAGGAGTTCTGAAAGAACTCTCGGTATTCTTTCTTGAGGGTGTGTAGTCCTAAAAGGACTGTTGGTGTAGTCTTGAAAAAGACTGTTGGTTATCTTTCTTTCTTAGCTTATAGTTCTAAGGAGAACTATAGCGCTTGGAGAGGATGAGTGGCGGGAGTGGCTCGACGTTTCGAACAGGTTGACTATCCGTCGTCAGGAGTGTACCGAGAGTTCTTTTCAGAACTCCTCAATCCTCCCTCTCTCTCACATGGTGCCTACTGTATTGTCATTATTATTATTATCATTATGTTTCAATGAGTCACACTGTTTTCAAACAAAATTACATAATTTATGTAATTTAATTAATTACAAAATACATTTATCTGCCAGGTTCTTGTACAGGAATTTGAATACCAGTAGCCTATACATGTATCCACTGTAGGCCTACTTCCAATGTTGCTGTATTATGATACATGTTACAACTGCAGACTGAATATTTGCACATATAGAATTTTACTGGTCAAATCATATATACATGTATTACATGTTAAGATGTTCATCAGACTTTAAATAGAGTCATTAATACTAATCATACATGTATATAATCATCACCCATGTGCATGCATCTACACTGTACATGTACATGTACATTTAATATGTAAATGTACATTGTACTATCACATTCATTAGCTACTCATCAGATCACAATGTTGAATCACTGATATGCATGTAATTGTAATTGTACATACTGTAGTATGGACACTCAGTATGCCATTTCATTTGCCCATTAGCCATCTTATTTTCAATCCCAGCATGAACCTGAATTTAGCATAGAGCCCTGATGTACCGGTATGTTTTTACTGGTACATGTACATGTTCAATATCATTACAGTGTATGAAAGTGGTATGAACTTTCAATACATGTTCATGAGCCCTATGCTTCACTACATGAGTCTCAGCAAGGAAACTTACCGGTATCACACTTAATGTAGTTCTGAAAATAAACTTGTACTTGTAAATGTACATTGTATGCAGGGGGGATATTTTTAGTACTATTCCTAAAATTGATTTAGGAACTGTCGGGATACATGCAATTTAATCTCTGTGCAATATCCTGTGTCTTTCTTGTGAACATTTCATGGCCATAAATAAACTATGAAGAGACTAGTCAATGTACATTGTCAACACCCAGCACTGACAAGATGAATACACTTAATCACAGAAAGAAAAAAAAACCCACTGGTACACAGAATTGATCGGTAATTTAGCGCAGGAAGAATTTTAAGAATTTCTACAAAAATCGCATCATCATCATCATCATAATTTAGCTCAGGAAGAATTTTAAGAATTTCTACAAAAATTGCATCATCATCATCTTCATCATCATCATCCTCTCCATCATCATCATCATCCTCATCCTCATCCTCATCATCATCTCCATCATCATCATCATCATCACCATCATCTACATAATCCTCATCATCCTCCTCATCATCCTCCTCATCCTCATTATCATCTTCATCATCATCATCTCCATCATCATCATCATCATCATCATCACCCTTATCATCATCCTCATCCTTATCCTCATGCTCATGCTCATCCTCATCTTCATCATCATCATCATCATCAAATGTTCAAAAAGTCAAATGTTCATACCCAAGTACTGTGCATGTACATAGACAAAGGGAGTTGGGACTATAAACCAAATCACATTAACAGACATGCACTGTAACATCGAATTAACACTTATCACAACATTTCATAATACTTTTGTTGGTACAATTTCATTTGAAATTCTCAATTATATTTGTCTTGCCCTGCATCTACTCAAAATGAATTAAGAAAGTGGATTCCATTTGTCCTTCAACAACTTCTGGGGTATGTCAAACTTTGAGAGCCAGAAGGGATTGTAGGAGTTCAACCGATTCCTAGTTCTTGTCTGGATCTTTCAAAACTGAGGATGGGACTCCACGTTACTTGATAATTGATATAATTATTTTTTTCTGATATATACTAAAAATGGACTTGCACTAAATGTCCAACACAAAATTTCTCAACATGATTCAAAATGTTGATTCAAAATGTTGATTCAGGCTCAAAGGATGACGTTTATTGTCTTATTGTCTAGATGTTGTCAAATTCTTCCTTTACTTCATTTCAAAACAACAAATATAAAACAACAAACAAGGAGGCAGTAGGGGGACATTAACAAAAAAAATATGAATTTTACTTGGTCTTCACTAGTAGGCCTACATGTATACACTTAGTTTTACATAGAATTTATGACCCTCCAGTTCTCAGCAGAAGATGTGATCCCATCAAATCTCCAAAGCACCAGTCATTACCACTGGAATTTTAATGCAGTCAGCATCAGATGCGTTTAAGGTCAATGACGCATTGATCTGCAAAGTAATTGCAATTGTGTATACGTCTGTTGCTCATGCTCAGAATTAGGGCAATGATTAAAGTGCAGCTCCATGTAAATTTACATGTACTTCAGGCCAGGAAGGTACATGTAGAACATGTAGTTTAATGAGAAATTTTGTTTTAATAATAAATAAATAATAAATAAATAATATGGATATTTATATAGCGCCGGTATCCGCCAGGTTCTGGCGCTCATGGCGCTTTTACACATATTACCCTGGTCATAGCCGAGCTGCCAAAGTAACTAGCGCTCAAGCATATCAGGTACCCATATACATGTACACCTGGGTGGAGAGTGGCAAATGTAGATAACCCTTGCAGTGTTATCAAATTCATGCATGTACTGTACCACTGATGAGATTTCATGACAGAAGTTTTGTTGTTGATATTGTTTAGTTTTTATTGTCCTCGGTTTTGTTGCTTTGGGTGAGTTTTTATTTTAAATGGTTGCTATTTCTTCATTGTTCATTTTGATACATCTACAAAACAGTACGCTCATTTACAACAGAACACTTTAGGGTGAATCAAACATTGATGTTAGGATCACAATCAGAATATCGCTCTTTTTGTCTACATGTATTTAAAAAATATCACTAAACTGTAAGATATTTTAAAAAGAAGAAGGTCGGGGGAGGAATGAAGATGTCAATAATGCAATTTCAAGAATACCAGTTGGTTTTACCCACTCAGACTGATAAGAGTCCCAATCAAGTTGGATCCCCATACATTCCATGAAATATAAAGCCTGAAAATGCCTAAAACTGAAACCTGAAAGCTGGAATCCCTGTGTTATTTTGATTGCAGAGTGCAGACTAAATCACACTACTTTTAGTGCAGTTTTTGAGAATATTGGCAGTTACTGGGACGAGCCCTCTGTGTGACAGATGTAAAATATCACGGGTATCGTCGTTTCTTAAAACAGTCATAAGTCCAACTTCTTGGACATTCTATTGAAACGTGCGTTATATAATTTTCTATGGGTTGTCTACGAACTTAGAATTATGACTGTTTCAAGAAACTGGCCTCAATTTTCTATCTTTCAATGCATTATGCACCACACAAAACAGAGAGAAAACGAAAAAAGAATAGAGAAAGAAATGCCAGTATACATGTTTTTAAAGCATTGACATAAAATAGAAGTAAATGAAGGCATGAAATAGAAAAAAGGTAAAAGAAGGAAGAGTAAAAAAGTGTATTGTGGAATTTAGAAATAAAAGAGGATAATGAGAATAAAGAAATAATCAAAGAAAAGAGATTCACAAAAAAAAAAATATACATGTACACCTGTAAGTGAGCAATGACAGAAAGAGAATAGAATTAAAAGAGGACAACAAAGAAATACAAAAAGTAGGATTTCCACATCTTTCATATATGTACGGTATATCAAAATTTTGTCCAGTTTCAAAATGCATATTTTCAAGATTATCCTTGGGAAGACTTTGTACATACTGTGAGTCCCATTTGACATCCTTGATCATTGATCTACATGTATGATGTACTAGTATGTATGGGGTAAATAGAGATTGGCAGACCATACATGTAGATCTATTTCTGATGAATGAATAGAAGTCTGCAGCACGGCACCCCCACTCAGACAATCTCAAGTCTATACTCTGTCTGTGAATCTGGTCAGATTATTTTAAATTCTATGAAATTTCTGCATATTTTTCAGTCTCGAATATCGATGGTTGTTCCACTGAGATTACGTCTGCTTCCACTGACAGCCTCTAATTACAGAGACTGAAGTGTGGCATACGGGGTAGTGGAGGTATAATGCAATTCTATTTTGTGTTTGATTGCCAATCCCATCGCACATAGTAGCTTCACAAAATCGGACAGATTAGCTGAAGGCAAGTCCTTATTTTTCAACACTCATTGATTTTCTATGTTGTTATAGCAATTAGATATATATACTTTCACATGTCTAATTTATGAATCAAACCATTAGGAATAGATAATGAAAAACTATTTAGTCCCCCTGTTGTGCCTTTGACAAGGGTTGGCTGGAATTGGAACGATACATCCCCAGCAGCGGACCAGTGAAGCACAGGCGCACTGAGTTTCCATTATAGGAACTATTACGACTCAACTACATGTAATTTAACTAACGAACCAGACTAGGCATAATTCATAAATAGTCAAATTTGACTGAAGAGTGAACACCATAAATACAACCAACAACTTTGACAAGGGTTAAATGTCTGTGACTGTGTTAAACTGTTATGTGTATTCGATAATGGGGATGGATTGATGGTCGACTAATGACAAATGTCATATTTATCAAATAAATCCCTAGAAAGTAGAAGAATCTAGAAAGGATCTAGATCTAATATTAGATGGTTATTTCTGTCTTATTTTTCTCCTGTTTCAAGTAAACCAATGACAAGTTTTTTTATTTTTACAGCAGTCCCATACATCCATTTTCCCGTCAACAGGCAGAGAGGTCAGAGCCTGAGCGATGAGCATGAGCTGAGACAAAGTCAATTCAAGGGTCTGGGCGCGGCATATTTTTATGAGCGGCTGGTGCGATTCGCCATCCAGACTTGTGCCTACTGGAGCAGCCAGCGGACGGCCATGGCTCGGGGAGAGCCCGGCACTCGTCTCCAAAAAACATCCAACATTTTCACTACATATCGTTCCTTTATCAGAACATGTACAACTTACTTTGTCCATAAATTCTAATCAAGGTATATGAATCTTACCTGTTATTCCACAATCGGCACATATTTCTCCCGGACTTCTTTGTTTTCCTCGCATGTTTGAAACGATTCTGGTAGAAATCTCCTTGAGACTTCACGGAAGTAGTCTTCACATCACCGGAAGTTGTTTTGATTTCGTGAGCTCGATCGATATGATTGAGGGAGCGTGCGCGCGCGCGCGCCTGTACTGTGCATGTGCGGTGAGCTGAGAGACAGATAAATCTGTGACAAAAGTTGAATTACCGCCCCAATCCCCTTCCCTAAAAATAAACCATCACCTTCGCCTCCCGTGGCATTGATTTTTACTCTTTTGACATTTAACTTTTCAATCTGCACTCATATAAAAGGTTGAGCAGACGCGTGCACGTGCACCCATCAACACGTTTGCGGGTAACATTCTGCCCGCCGCCCGGCCGCCGCCCCCGCCGCCCCCAATGCCGATCCGAGGACCTGCCCCATATAGTTCCGAATTAAAGTAGAATTCAATTAATATAAATTCTCAGTATTTTTATCTTTCATCATTTCTATTCCACTACTGCTATAAGCCTATACATGTTTGAAAATGTAATTGGTCTGGTATAATTAGCGCCCGCCCCCGCCCCAAATTTAGGGTACGCGTATGCTTGTTCCCTCTCTTTGAAATCACAACTTATCTGAGGACTGCCAGCATTTCTGAACCCCTCTTTCGCGGGTTTTCGCGGGCTTTTCCTGCCTTGAAGACTCCCTTAAATCCGGAACACTGCTCAATGTACCCCCTATCACGATATTCAAGATATTTATGATCCCCTTTTTAAATTTCTAAGGAATCTAAAGAGAGAAAAAGTAAAAACGAAATCTCCGGGTGAAAAGTCAAATACACCCCCTTTTTTTTTACAATTCTCGGGTCGGACTTTGTCGCGCGAAAAGTACCCCTTTATCGGAGATTTTGGGAACACGAATGCGGTCCCTCCAACCCCGGAGTGGAGGGGGATTAGCGGCCTTCATTGAAACATAATCAATTGGCCTATATTCCATATTAGAATGCATTCATTTAATATTATGTGATTATCTAAATTTACAAAAAAATAGTTGAAAGACGTTGTTTAATTGTTTTTGTGTGACTATTATATATATGTTTTGTTAATTAGGATCGTCAGACCTAGACTGAAACCAATGTGTTAACATAAGAAACAGGACCTACTTTGGCAAACCCAACCTCTCATGTGTTTTCTGTCAAATAGGCCTACATTTTATTTATTTTGTATTATTAAAACTTACAAAAGTCTGCTATTTCCCGATCCCATGTATGCGAATGCCTGTCATTTCCTTGCCGGGAATGGGGAATGGTAATAAATTGATACAGCGAATCCTCGATTTCTTCATTTCAAGAGAACCTAGCATGAATTGCGGATCGTTTAATATTGTTTGTTATCACTCAGTACATTGGCTGACTACCCTAGATGGAGCGTTTGGACCATAAATAGACCACAAATATAGGCCCAAACATGCAAGG
This sequence comes from Mesocentrotus franciscanus, assembly GCA_037976565.1. NCBI lineage: Eukaryota > Metazoa > Echinodermata > Echinoidea > Camarodonta > Strongylocentrotidae > Mesocentrotus > Mesocentrotus franciscanus. The sequence goes on from CP137672.1 coordinate 5,470,583, forward strand.
GCGTCGATCCGAGCTTGAGCATGTGGGGGGACCGGGGACACAATTACACAGGGGCGGATCCAGCGCCGGCGGCAACGGGGGCAATTCGTGAGAAAATATTTAGAGGCGAATCAGCCAGCCGGTGAATAAGCGGGAGGGCGGAGGGGGGAGGGGGGTAGTGATCGGCACTACAATTTTTCTTTCTTTTTTTGTCCCCGGAATTGTGAAAATCACGCCGACCGATATTTCGCTCAGTGGGGGGGGGGGTAGTATGAGCACTAAGTAAAAAAATAAAAAATAAAAATTCCAAAATGGGGGGCAAAATGGGTGGTCCCCCTTCTTTTCTGACAAAACAAGGGGGACATTTGATATTATGTTCCCCCTAGAAATCGTGGGGACGTGTCCCCCCTGTCCCCCCTCCCAGATTGACGCCCTTGCAACCATGCGACAACTAAAAAAATTAAATTCTAATTTATTCATTAGAACCAATTAAAGCATGTACGGTCATTTATCTATTTTCTTAAAATTAACAAATTATAACGGAAATAATGATTGTCAACAAATATAGCTCACAAAGATAATTTAGTGCAAATGTCAAAATTACAATTATAAACAGAAATAGCACAAATTTACATTAGATACATATGGCTCTTCGGGAATATGATAGGCCCTACAGATTTTTCTTGAAAATGTTTACAATATTATATTTCAGCGAGGAAAACAGATGATGATAATTGTCTTGTTTACATAAATAAACATACAATTTTTAAAATGTTTGTCTCTCTCCATTCCCTCTGGGGCGACCACTGAAGTCTAACACTACGTAGTGTTATATAGACTTCAGTGGTGGCGACTCATCCGAGACAGAGAACAAAGCAATTATAGATGGCGCTACAGCAACTTCAATCTCAGCACCCGCTATTATATATAAGGTGTGTCCCCGTACAATCACTTGGTTAGAAATTCATTCTTTTGATGTATATCATGATTGAGGGGACTTTGAGGGACTAGACAGTGGCTATGCCAGGGCTATGCCAGAATAAGGAAAACAAATTTCTCTGACATCAAAAATATTTTTCTCGAGATCGAAAGGGTTAATCTGTTTACAAAACCCCGTAAAAGTTGTCAATCGTATCATAATTGTTTTACGAGGAATGTTTGAAAAATTATAACGGACAACCGCCCCTGCCCCTCCCTCACAGCGGAGATAGAGAAGAGAGCAGGTATGCTGATCCCCATGCAAAGCCCTTTTCATTACCAAGAACCCCCTCCTGAAGAAGAAAAAGCTATTAAAAAAATGCCGCTTTTAAAGTGACCAAATGCTCCTCCCCGAGTTGGCTTCCTAACTATAATAAACCATACTCATAGGGTAAGATTGTACCCTTCAATACGTGTTGTGCCCTTTATACCGGCCTTTGTCTTTGACATACAAGTCATGTATTATCAATTCAACAACAAAAAACTTTTGTACATCGTTCTATTATCATTGTCTCTCTTATTCCACCATTGTGCATGGGTGTAGCTCCCCAAGTACAACGAATAATTATAAGCTTTTGTAGACAACTTTTCTACCGCCCCTCCAGCCCCTCCCACCTCCACCTCCGGGACAGAACATTCCTTTCCAAGATATCCATAAAGTCCTATTATGTTTGTTCTTTTGTTTGTCTGGTTTGACAAACAGTGTTTTGTCGGTTTGTTTGTCTCTTTTGTTGTTTGTTTGTTTGGTTGCTTGCTTAAGTGTGTTTATTTATTTGCTTTCTACGAATGGTTACTTAAAAATACTAATGTCAAATAAAACATAAACACGATCCCATCTACTTTCTAAAAATCATCCTAAAGCAATTTCAATGACATTGTACGTCACCCTTACACCATTACAATGACATATTACTCAATATGAACATGATTTCTATAGGTCATACAATAGTGTTTTGAAATTTTAGAATTTTTAGACTTTGGTATATACCCTACATCGTAATTAATACATTATCAGGGATGATTTTAATATTTGATTCTATCTTTATAACATGGTCAAATATACTGCTTAAGCATCATGATATTGCAGATAGGTGTGATAGTCTGAATATTCATTTGCGAATGAGCAAAGCGAGCAAGCAAAATTTTCATAGTGAGGTCGTATTGCGACCAATCAGATCTTATAAAGAGGAACAAACCAATCATGGTGGATTTTAAAGCCCAAGTCCACTCCAAAATAACTTACTTTCAATAGAACCAGAAAAATCAGACAAACAAATCAAAAAAGTTTGAGCAAAATCGGATAACTAATACGAAAGTTTTGAATTTTTAATGAAATGAAAAACTTTGAAAATCACTACACAAATTGGCAACTCACTCATGAGTCTGTGACGTATGGTCCTCACTATCCACTAATTATTTTCTTTATATTGATAATATAAATTTCCCCTTTTCACCCTTAGAATCTTATTTCTTCACACCAGCATCCAAGTTAGATTGTTAGTAATATGTTTTTGTGTGGATGCACAAATAAAGAGTAAGTTTTGTCCAGTTAAATCATGAAAAATTGAATTTTGATAAACTATTTATATAAAAATCAATAATTATGACATACAATATTCAGAAAATAGTATCAATTCTTCAAAATTCATAAAAGTTTTTGGGAAATGTCATGCACGCAATATGATAAAAATCATATAACCTGGGCAAAGGCATGGGGAAATCAAGTTTTGGGGGATAAAAAGGGAAATTAATGGGATTAAACTATATATTATTGATAAGTTGTGAGGACATGACGTCACAAACTGATAAACATCTTGGCAATTTGTGTTGTGAATCTCATTGTTCCATAGTTTTACATACTTTTTCAAAAATTCATAACTTTCCTATTACATGTAGTTATCCAATTTTGCTCAAACCTTTTTTGATTGGTTTGTCTGATTTTTCTGCTTTTATTGAAAGTAAGTTATTTTTGGAGTGGACTTGGGCTTTAAGCACAGTCTCATCATGAACGACTGCAACGACCTTTAATATGTTACACAATCACATCAACTATAAATGCGAGCGAGAGTGGCAAGTGAGCTTTGGGGGTAATTCAAAATATTAAAAAATGCTAAGGGTACGTTTTTGGGGAAAGGAAAGGGGGCACTTATCAAAAGGGAAAGGGATACTTATTATCAAAGAAAAGGAGCACGTATCAAAGTGTAAACGGTAACTATCAGATGTAAAAATGGGCACTTCCCGCACGTAAAAAGGGGCATTCAGCAGAGATTAAAAGTGGCACTTATGAGAATGGAAAAGGGGCACTTGTCGAAAGGAAACGGACTGCACCTATCAGATTTTAAAAGGGGCATTTATCAGAGGTGAAAAGGGGGCATTTATGAAAAGGGGAAGAAGCCCTTACTAAAAAGGGACAGGGGCACTGATCAGAAGGAAAAATGCACTTATTGTAAAGGAAAAAGGGGAATGTATCAAAATGAAAGGGGCATTTATCAGAGGTGAAGGGGGCACTCATCAGAGGTTAAAGGGGCAATCAATGCAGTTAAATAGTACAAAAGAAAAGGGACACTGTCAAAGTAAAAGGGGGCACTTCTCAGATTATAATAGGGGCACTCACCAGAGATGAAAAGGTACACTTATGAGAATAAAAAGGGGGAATATTTTAACAAAGGAAAAGGGACATTTGTCGGAGGAAAAAGAGCACCTATCAGAGTTTAATTTAGTTTAGTTTAGAGGGGCATTTATCAAAGGTGAAAGGTGTATTTATGAGAAGGGGGAAGAACTTTTCTTAAAAAGGAAAAAGGGCACTTATTAGAAGGAAAAAAGAGCACTTATCAGAAAGGAAAAAGGGGGCAAATGTCAAAATAAAAGGAGCAATTATCAGAGATGAAAAGGGGCACTTATTAGTAGGGAAGGGGCACTAAGTTATTACAAAGGAAAAGAGACACTTGTCGAAGTAAAAGGGGCACATCCCAGATTTGAATAGGGGTGATTATAATATATGTGGAAAGGTCACCTATTAAAAATAAAAAGGATCACGTTTCCTATGTTAAAAGGGTCATTTTAATTTAGGGGTTCTTGAAAAACTGGGTGGCAGTGTGCCAATGGGCAGTTATTAGAAAGGAAAAGGGGCACATTTTTCTATCAGTAGTAAGAGGGGGAAAATGGGTCACTTACCGACGTATTGACGGGCCGGTATTTAAGGGATAACAGAAAAAAGTGGGCACTGTGCCCCCTTACTCCCCTTTCTAACCCCTCGAGCACCCCCTCTGCATTTAGTGAACTTTGAATTTTAGTTGCCACAAAACAACGGGGGCAGCGCCCCTGTCCGCCCCGCCAGCAACTAGCTAGATATCGGTATCGATATTGGCAGTGTTGATCTGTACTGTTTTAGCTCACGCAAGGCCACTACTAATCCAAGTTCGATGTACCCATTTTAGCGGAAAATGGATGCGTCCGTACGGTCGACAATAATGCTGACAAAGCAGCTTAATGGTAAACTCTATTTAGTTTTAGTTTATTAATTATTTCTCCATGTATTCATGATGTTAGTTGAGTTACGTAGTCGTTCATTCATGTTCGTATGTTTCTTGTGCACAATGCCAATGGCAGAGCATGCAATGCATGCAATGAATGAACTGCGCTGTATGCATGTATACTGTGTCAATGGGTACGCGCACGGTATACGACCTGTGTGATGCTGCGTGATCCAGTGTTTTCTTTTGTTCAGTACGTCATACTCATAGATATAACGTTACTCATAAAACTTGCCATTTCCTTGATGTTTGAAATATCATGCCTAGATATTGAATTGTTTAAGTTACAAATTCATAATTTTATATTGCAAATTGTCAATCTGACAGGTACTCGAGTATAGAAATAATACCCGAATAACAAAATCTGGTCAGTGACACACGTAGAACTTTAGGTTTAGCTTAGACTACATCGGCAATACAGCCAGCGCATGCGCAGTACGTTCCTCCCGTCTCAGCTCATTTTAGTAATTTGGCGCCTAGCCGAGCCGACATGGGCCCTTTAGATTGGCTATCGCCGTGCTGGCTCCCATAGCCATAGCCTCTATGTTATATAAGACATTAGTGCGAGGAGCTAGCTTGTGATTTTCCGTTTTTACCGATACCAAAATTATGATATTCCAGTCAAATCTTCTATTTGTTACGATTTTTTCAGCATCCTTGAAAAGTTAAGTATTTCACTTAAGTTTGAAAAATTCTCATTTTCGTCATATTTAAGGTACAAACTTGGAAGTTGTACTGAAATGTTCGTTGATTTTTCTATTTTATGTTTGTACCTATGCTGAGTGTGCGTCACCTATGTGTGAAATGCGTCACCTGTTTTTAAAGCACGACATGTCAGTTTGTTTTCTTATGTAATGTTACGTAAAAAGTCGTATTGACATTGCACTTGGCCTTGCGCGCTAATTACTTAAGCTTACGTAAGTGGGGACCCTCTATCACTTTAATTCGAAACAGCTTGAGCTTATCAGCCAATCATAGCGCGTAAACTCATTGTACAGCGCGGAATACGAATAGTTCTACGTGTGACAGTGGTGGTCTGTGCAAACAAAGTCAAACTCAAACAAGCAAAGCGAAGAAAAGGCATGAAACTTGAATTAAAAGGCAACTTCTCTGCCTGTTTCAACTTCTAAAGTTCAGCCTTTATAAAATGTGATGATGTTGATATTAATTGACAAGCATTACTTGGCCTGCATTCGACTTTGTCTTTGTGAAGAGGTTGACCTCAGCTCGAGTCTGATGGGGGTTCACGATGTTGCTCTGGTTGCAATATCGGGTAACACTGCGGTGTATAAAAAAGAGCTGTTTTCACATTGATGAGTTGATGCTGACTTTATGACAGCAGCCATTAGTAAAGTTTCAGAGAGGCCACGCAGGGAGCATGCTGAATGTTGCTTCAGCGACACTCCATGTCAATATATCCTCAAGTTGGAATAAAGTCTGGATGCAAAACTAGCAATATAACACAACGTGCAGAGAAATGGTTGCGTTTTAAGTAGCATGTTTGACCCGAGAGGCACATGTAAATTCTCATGAAACGTATATTCTTGGACTAGATGCGAGTTATTCAGTCGCGTGATCTGTAGAGGTATCGTGATCGAGTGGATATGTCACTGGACTGTGGATCACAAGGTCCGCGGTTCAAGTCCCGCCGCAGCACTAATGTCCTTTGGCATGACATTAATCTTCATTTGCCACACTCAACCCAGGTGAGGTAAATGGGTACCTGGTAGGATTATTCCTTGAAATGCACTCTGCGCTGATAACGGCTGCCGGAGCTAAAGCTAGGGTAATAATTTCCAAAGCTTTTTGGTAGCGCATAGAGACGTTATTTCATAAATAATGTACTATGCGCTATACAAGAACTGATTATTATTATTATTATTATTTAGTGATATGAACAATGATTGAACTGGATTAATTTCACTGTAGCGATTGGATTGCATGTCAGATGTTACATTCAAGCTTGCTTCTTTTTGTTTGTTTACACTATACTCTTTTTCTTCAAAAAAACATGTGAAAGCATACATCTACTTGTACAATACAATTAGTCTTTTCTTCTTAGACTTAGGTACAGCACCTAGTATTGTCTGGATTAGAGGATTAGAGGGGGAACGTTGTGATAACATGTACATGTACATGTACAGTAGGATCAGTGAATAGTAAAGAGATAAAGTGGATTTGATAGAAATAAATAAAACAAATTAAGTTATTGCTAAATTTGGTGTAAGTAAGAAAGTTTGGAGATTAGAGGGTAGAGACCACCCTGGCGCCAAGCCAGCTGAAGAAAAATAAACAAGAAAAGGAAGCTTAATCACTGTCCCTGCAATGCGCCTAATACAAGTCTCCAAAAATACAACCTGCACCAAAAATTTCATGAATCACAGTTCCTCATTCAGAAGAAGACATCATTCATACTACATTTGCGCCTAAGGCAATACCAATCACACACTAACATGTCCCCTCCACCAAAGTGCAATCAAACAAAAGGGAGAGGCACTCGAAAGATTCAAGTAAGGGTCGCCAAAACTGTGCGCAAAAGGAAATAAAACCTACAATTGAACACCCCATCCACATCATATTTGGACCCCTCCCCCACTAATCTACCATATCCAGCTCCATGCCCAAGCTCACTGAACTAACCAGAAGTCAAGAGTGGAAAAAAAAAATCTATTGTTGTTGTTGTTGTTCTTTTTCTTGCTACACTCTCGATTTATTTATTCCATTTTTTAAAATTCATTCTTGATCTCTCTTGCTCTCTTGCTCTCTTGCTAGAATTAAGAAAGCAACCTATGACTGGATTTTCAGCCGGTCTTATAGATGATGATGATATCTACAAGTGGGAGGCGATGGTGATTGGACCTCCCGATACTTTCTAGTAAGTAAAAACAAATTTGCAATAATAGCTTTCAACATGTACATGAATGATAGTATACAAATGATGCATGCGCATGAGTTCATTATACGATCTTTCCGCACTCGAGTTGAGGCTCTGTGTATCTATCACACAAAGCCATTAGGCTGAGTGCGATAGATACAATGTACACAGAGCCTCATCAAGAGTGGATAGATTGTATAATGAACGAATGAAAACATGCATCATTTGTTTTATACTACAAAGCTCCTAGATCTTTGTTATTTGATGTAAAAAGAATTCATTCAAGATTGTTTCGTGACAGTATGGCTGACAAATTAGCTCGTCGTCCTGGTTAGTGGTTCTAAACAATAGAGATCCTATATATAGGATTTCTATGTGCATGCCTCATATGCGGGCTGCGCACTAAAAAATCGTTGGATAGTACTGGCAACTATTGCACGCTTTTTCGTGAAAAACATGGGATAGTCTCAGTAAATGAATCACACGTGACCGCGCATGACCAATCATTTGATTCGGATCTAGGAGTCAGTTGTATAAATAACAATATCAGGAGACTGCAAGCTTCGTAAGGAGCAAAACTCCTATCAGCTCAGAATTGCAGTGATGTCATTTCAGCTAAACGTAAAGGATGAAGTACATAATAATAATGAGTGAGGGTCATATTTTGATATTATCAACATGAACATTGCAGCATGTAAATTTGTTAGTAAACAAGGTTTGGAATACTTACATGTACATGAATAATAATTAACAATATCTGGGGACTGCAAGCTTCTTAAGGAGCAAAACTTATATCAGCTCAGGAGTCAGAATAGTATTGATGTCATTTCAACTACTGGTAAATGTAATGGATGAAGTAAATAATAATAATGAGTGAGGGTCATATTTTCCAATCCACTTGATTTCACGGGCACGTTATTTGTTACATATGTCGAACAACAGTTCACTTGGATGCTGCCTGACTGAGTTCTAAATATAAAACCAATCGTGTCTAACACAGTGTCAGATCAGGGTCCGCTCGCTATTCATACGGACCGCTATTCATACGGACCGCTATTCATAAGGACCGCTATTCATAATTTGAGAAAAGGGTCATTATTTATAAGCACCGCTATTCATAATCGAAGAAGAGGGTCGCTATTCATAATATGAGAAGAGGGTTGCTATTCATAATACAAAATTGGGGTCGCTATTCATAGGGGTCCCTATTCATAATACGAGAAGAGGGTCGCTATTCATAATACAGAATGAGGGTTGCTATTCATAATACGAGAAGAGGGTCGCTATTCTTAATGTGAGAAGAGGGTCGCTATTCATAAAAATTAAATAAGCAAACAAAATGATAATTAGAAAGGGAAATATTGGATGGAGGACACCCCCACAGCTGTGGCGTAGCTATTATGAATAGCGACCCTCTTCTCGTATTATGAATAGCGACCCTCATTTCGTATTATGAATAGCAGTCCTTATGAGTAGTGACCCCCAATATAATTTATGAATAGTGACCCTTCTTCATGTTTATGAATAGGGACCCCGATTTCGTATCATGAATAGCGGTCCTTATGAGTAACGACCCTCATCTCACATTATGAATAGCGGTCCTCATGAATAACAGTCCTTATGCCTTTATGAATAGTGACCCTCTTTCCGTGTAATGAATAGCAGTCCTTCTCGTATAGGAAGTTACACGTTATGAATAAGCTAGCGGTCCTTATGACTAGTGAGGTAACCCTGTCAGATCATCCACCCCATCCCCCATAGTTTCATGTACAGTAGTATTTTGGCTGCATTCTAATGTTATCTAGTACAATATTTTTCGGATGTACAGTGGTCTATATAGACTGATGGTACAGGTAGTTGTTTTAGACATGTACATCTACAGATTTTAATATTGTATCTATGCCTTTAATAAATTGGGCTTCGGATCTCAATGGATGACATTGATGTGATGATAATACTAATAATTCTGTCATTTATTTTCATCGTTCACAGTGAGGGAGGATATTTCAAAGCACATTTAATTTTCCCAAAGGACTACCCAAATAAGCCACCTAAAATGAAGTTTGTCTCCGAGATTTGGCATCCAAATAGTAAGTATCATGGGAGGATTATCTCGTAGGGTGGTATTCTGAAAACGATGTTAGCATGAAAAGTAGGTTAGCTAACATAATCTGTATTCTGAAAACTATGTTAACAAAGTTTTTTGGCGGAAAAGGTGCAGCGGGCATGCACAGAACCTTACTTAAGCCTCATGCATGGACTTGAATAACATGAAAGTTAACATAGACTGGTATGAGGAAAACTCTTTGATCAAAAGATAACATAGAAGTGAACATAGAAATAACATTGGTGTAGCGGTCTTTAAAGTATTTTACATCGGTCTATTTATATGTGAAATGCATTGGATGTTTTATTTCCTGCGTTTTCCCCATTTGGTTTCTGTGAACACTACAATATGATTCTTGGAATCTACAACTTTTGAAGGTAAAAGAAACTTTATATAGTAGCTTTTCATGAACACCTTCGTATCAAAGGCTTGGACAACAAAAGTGCGTATGGATTGATGATACTCAATAAATATGTGCTATACATGTAGTTCACATACATGATTGTAGCTGTTCATGCAATCAAACATGAAACGTGATTGGCTGAGAGTAGTGAGAATCAATGAAAAATGGGCGATGACCTAAAAAAGATAACACACCCTTAACATAGTTTTCAGAATACTGATTTAAAGGTTTAAAGGGCATGTTACCTCTGGAACTTAACATTAAAAAAAGTTTACATAATTTTAAGAATACTGGTCCTTGTCTTTTATTTTCATGAATAGATGTACATTAATTAGAGATTTGTTTTTCCTATTTGTTTTCAACAAGTAGCAAGATTCTTCTGTTACATGTATATGCCATGTGTATTATTTTGCAAATTATTTTTGCATTTTTTTTTTTCGGTTGAGAATGAGATGAGCCTTGATTTTAATTCTGGCATTATTGAGTTATTCATATCACTTTGTAGGTCTTAGTTTCCTCTGTATAATGCCAACATTTACAACATATTGATTAAAAATGAAAGGGCGTGAACTGGTTTGCGATCTTTGATTAGAGTTAGTAGGGCCTACATGTAAGTCGCCTGATTCAGGAGAGAAGAGCCTAAGTTATGCGTGGGTCTTGTTCACCTTTTTTCCAGTTGACAAGGATGGTGATGTATGTATCTCGATACTCCATGATCCCGGCGAAGACAAGTGGGGCTACGAGAGACCTTCAGAACGCTGGTTACCTATCCACACAGTGGAGACAATACTCATCAGTGTTATTTCAATGTTAGCAGACCCCAACGACGAATCACCCGCAAATGTAGATGCTGCTGTGAGTATTTTATCCAAACATTGAAAAGGGTGATTCCGTCTAATGCGGAAGTCATGTCACGTCATATGCCATTTTCCATTTATTTCATCCAAGAATAAAAAATTTCTTGCTTGACAATTTAATCATGTTAATGATACCAGAAGCAACCATTAGTAAATGGTCATATCGAAGGGATTTTCAATTTTTGATGAAATAAATGGATAAATGTCTTATGTCAAACAGGACACATTACATGGAATCGCCTGTAAGTGCTATTATATTTCTTTCTCTCATAATTGTATTTGTCCAGCTTTCCATTCACTTTTCCTCTTTCGCTGTCCTTCAAAACTCATTTTCAACATAATTATAGGGTCATTCCATGTCAAATCACCCAAAAAATCTGAAAATCTTAACCCGACCATTTTTGATTTTGATGAAACTTAGTGTACTTGTTGAGTGTGATCTCACAGCACCGAATCTCAAATTTTAGGTCAATCGGGTGAGGGTTTGGGAGATACGCCCACCAAATTTTGAGATTTTTGCAAAAATGGGGGTGGCGGTCCTACCTTTGAACCCTTGTATCTCGGGAACTAATGGGTCAATCTTCACAAAATTGGTATTGTTGGAAAGGGTATTCAATAAGGATTCCAAATCTGCCATCATTTTGAAGATTGATACATGTTGGGGTACTTTGACCTCTTGACCTAAGATTTGACCTTGAAATTGACCTTGTGGATCACGTGACCTTGACAACATTTTTCATGAAATGTAATCTCTGACATGTTCACTAAAACATATAAAAGTTTCAGAGATATAATATTTTTTGTTTAGGAGCAATAAGGATTGAAAGCATCCATACTCACAGATATTCACAATAAACCCTATTATAATGTATACAATACATGCAATATGCACTGTACAACATACATCTTCCACATGCTTTTTTGTTCTAGTCATATCCATCCTAAATGTCAGCAGTACTTAAAGATACTATGTCCCATTTGCAGGCCAAAAAAATGAAAAGGTTCAATTCCAATGGCATTTGAAAGACAATACTAATTTAGAACTTCCTTAAAAAAAAGGGGGACTTGAAAATGTCTTTAAGTGGGAAAATAACGGCTATTAGTTGTCGAATCAACTTAGGAGCTATAGAGCCAGTAAGTAATAGTCTGATTTTTCAGACCATTGTACCGAATGGTCGTACGTTTTATGCTGCACAAAGATTCAATCAGTTTAATTTTGGCCATTACAAGAAGTGGGTTATTGATGTAGACAAATGCTCATGTACCCTTTACAGCTCATTTTATGTCTGTTATTACCAAAGATGGAACAAAAGCCAGTCAGTCACTCAATAGTGTCTGACAGTGAAGTCTAGAAAGTAAACAGGTTTCCTTGCATGATTTGAATATTAGGTCACTCCTAACGTTTAAATTTCACAGATAGGACATACATGACATATTCATAATTCCTGCAAAGTTCTACAGAATTTGATGTTGGCTGCAAAAGGGACATAGTATCTTTAAAAAGAAATATAATGAGAAGTTCATATAGGCCTAAAGGGTTAACAGGATGTATGGCTTCAGGCCTCTCTTCTAGGACAATTACCCCTGGAAAATTACCCCGGAAAACTACCCTCTAAGGACAATTACCCCCCCCCCTACTATTTGTTAAAGGTACTATGTCCCATTTGCAGGCCAACAAAATGAAAAGGTTAAATTCCAATGGCATTTGAAAGACAATACTAATTTAGAACTTCCCTAAAAAAAGGGGGGCTTGAAAATGTCTTTAAGTGGGAAAATAATGACTATTAGTTGTCGAATCGACTTAGGAGCTATAGAGCCAGTAAGTAATAGTATGATTTTTCAGACCATTGTACCGAATGGTCATACGTTTTATGCTGCGCAAAGATTCAATCAGTTTAATTTTGGCCATTACAAGAAGTGGGTTATTGATGTAGATAAATGCTCATGTACCCTTTACAGCTCATTTTATGTATGTTATTACCAAAGATGAAAAAGCCAGTCAGTCACTCAATAGTGTCTGACAGTGAAGTCTAGCAAGTAAACGGGTTTCCTTGCATAATTTGAATATTAGGACACTGCTAACGTTTAAATTTCACAGATAGGACATACATGACATATTCATAATTCCTGCAAAGTTCTACAGAATTTGATGTTGGCTGCAAAAGGGACATAGTATCTTTAAAGGGGAAGTCCAGTCTGATAAGTTGGTTTTAATCAAAGCAGATTTTTTTTTTCGGGGGGTAATTATTCTTCAGGGGTAATTTTCCATTTGGGGTAACTGTCCTAGGGGTAATTTTCCGGGGTAATTGTCCTCGGGGGGACAGCTTGTCCTAGGAGGTAATTTTCTGGGGTAATTGTCCTCTGGGTGTGATAGTCCTTGGGGGTAATTTTTTTGGGGGTAATTGTCCTCAGGGGGGACATTTCCTGGGGTTAATTTTCCAGGGGTGATTGCACAGGGGTAATTGTCCTAGAACCGACTCAGAGGCCTGAAGCCATACATCCTGTTAACCCTTTAGGCCTATATGAACTTCTCATTATATTTCTATTTAAGTACTGCTTACATTTAGGATGGATATGACTAGAACAAAAAAGCATGTGGAAGATGTATGTTGTACAGTGCATATTGCATGTATTGTATACATTATAATAGGGTTTATTGTGAATATTTTTGAGTATGGATACTTTCAATCCTTATTGCTCCTAAACAAAAATATTATATCTCTGAAACTTTTATATGTTTTAGTGAACATGTCAGAGATTACATTTCATGAAAAATGTTGTCAAGGTCACGTGATCCACAAGGTCAATTTCAAGGTCAAATCTTAGGTCAAAAGGTCAAGGTTCCCAACATGTATCAATCTTCAAAATGATGGCAGATTTGGAATCCTTATTGAATACCCTTTCCAACAATACCAATTTTGTGAAGATTGACCCATTAGTTCCCGAGATACAAGGGTTCAAAGGTAGGCCCGCCACCCCCATTTTTGCAAAAATCTCAAAATTTGGTGGGCCGTATCTCCCAAACCCTCACCCGATTGACCTAAAATTTGAGATTTGGTGCTGTGAGATCACACTCAACGAGTACACTAAATTTCATCAAAATAAAAAATGGTCGGGTTAAAATGATTGGGTGATTTGACATGGAATGACCCTATATGTACATGTATGTATTTCTCTCTTCTACATCTCTCTATGAGTGGTTTTCTTAACAAACTCTTTTTCTTCTCTCAAGGAAAGTCAGTAGGGACTTTTAGATTTGCACGACGAGAACATGGACTGCTAGCTGTGACATCCTTTTAAGGCAATGTGACGTCCTTTTATAAAAGGCATTGTCAGTGCCCGGCAGTGCCTTAAAAGGACGTCACATTGCCTTAAAAGGATGTCACAGCTAGCAGTCCACGTTGTCGTCATGCAAATCTAGAAGTCCCTATTTGTTGAACTCCAGACAGGGTCCACAGCTATTCTGAAAATTGGAAAAACATGGAAAATAGTTCCTTTTTTTTGACCCAAGGAAGAGTCCTGATTTTTAAAAGAATTACTCATATCATGGAAAAATGAGGAAATTTCATTTGCTCCCAAGAAAGTTGCCAGTCACTCATAGTTTCTTTGCTTGTCCAAACGGCGTATCTACAAGATTCGTTATAGCAACATTTCAAACTAGGTTGAAATACTAATTCTGGAATTTGAGACTCTTCCAGGGAAAAATCAAGGAAAAAAAAAAATCAAGGAAAAATCAGGAAATTTGATTTCATTCAATGCTGTGAATCCTGCAAGTCTTTGCAAGATATAATATATTTTTTCTTTTTTGCCATATTTAGAAGTAATATTTTTGTCTTATCCTTACTTATATATCAATTCCAATAAGTGCAAGCCGCAATAGAATGTAATTGCTATCTTTTTATTTCAGAGTGTTCTTTAAAAAATCTATATATACCGGAAATATGATGATGATACCAACAGCTGCCTGATATTTATATCTTTTAAATAGAATTATGTGTGTATGTTTATACTACAGAAAGACTGGAGGGAAGATTACCAAGGGGCCTTCAGGAAGAGGGTGAAAAAGTGTGTGAGAAAAAGTCAGGATTCGTTGTGAAGCTTCAAAAATCTTTATATTTGTGTTTTTCCCAGCCTGAAGGTGAGAATTAACCCATTTTTATTTATTCATTTTCTAATCTATTTTAGAGATGCTCTAACAAGTATCTTTAAAAAATGAATTATAATACAAGATGAAATTATTTTGAGAAAAAATAGATTGCCGACGTTGTGAACTTCAGTGTTTAGTGCATTTTAGATTGTTTGGGTTTGAAACATATCAAATCTGGTATTTCATGCTTAGTGTTTTCTTGAACGATATTAAAGGATCTATACTTCCACATCTTATATCATACATGTAAATTATACACAGTGCTTAAAGATACTATGTCCCTTTTGCAGCCAACATCAAATTCTGTAGAACTTTTTTGGTAATAACATACATAAAATGAGCTGTAAAGGGTACATGAGCATTTGTCTACATCAATAACCCACTTCTTGTAATGGCCAAAATTAAACTGATTGAATCTTTGCGCAGCATAAAACGTACGACCATTCGGTACAATGGTCTGAAAAATCAAACTATTACTTGACCGGCTCTGTAGCTCCTATGTCGATTCGACAACTAATAGTCGTTATTTTCCCACTTAAAGACATCTTCAAGCCCCCCCCCCCTTTTTTTTAGGGAAGTTCTACATCAGTATTGTCTTTCAAATGCCGTTGGAATTTAACCTTTTCATTTTTTGGCCTGCAAATGGGACATAGTACCTTTAAGTGATTTGTTAAACATAATACTGCACATGGTCACTTTAGAACTGTCCAAATTAGACCATTCCTTCCTCCCAGAGAAGTATATTCTCAAAGCTGCACACCATTCCCATTTTTATGCCTTTGCCCACCGAAGGAGGCGGTGGAGGCGGTGGAGGCATTATATTTACCAGTTGTCGGTACATCTGTCCCACTTTTTTGTTAATGCGATATCTCAAGAAGCACTTGAGAGATGAAGAACTTCAAACTTGCTTATTTAGTATACATGTATCACCATAGGGAGACAATCTGATTAGATTTTGGAGTAAGTAGGTCAAAGGTCAAAGGTCATAAAATTTCAAAGTGCTTATGGTACTAACTAAGCTTCTGGTGAAATGTGCGGAAGTGAGAATTGCACAGTCAAATAGCTCTTGTTGAGGAATGATTCCTCTTTTTCTGCCTTCAAACTGCATGTAGTGTTTAATACAAACCCAATATTCCTCTCGTTTTCTGTAAGCATGTCAAATTCACTAGATTCCTAATTTTGGCGTTGGAGATTCCTAACATTTTCTTTGGAAGGTTAGCAGGTATGCATGCTGTAGAAAACTTTTGAGATTAATTTGGGGGTTAAGGATTTTAGATGAGAACACAATCATTATGTTTTAGTGCAGACAGTTCATACATTTTGTATCATACTGTACGTGTATTCCATTTTTAAAGATGTTTTATTTGCTTCTTTATTCTGATTTTACCAAAATAAATTAAGCCAATATGATTTTGTCCACTCTCTCTTTATCATTTTAGGAATATATATCTTCAGTGTATACATTACAAAGGAAAGAGAACTTTGAAAATACCCTCAAAATCCAAAATAGATTTTAAAAGGACAAATTTAGATATGTTTGGAACGGACAGGCTGCTATGCTGATATTTGTGATTAGTTGTTCCAACGTTATAAAGTCAGTATGTTGTTTCTGTTCTCTCTTTATCCCTATTTCAGGAATATGTTATCTTCAGTGTACTGATACCAAGGAAAGAGAAACTTTGGAATAGGCTAGAGCCAAGTTAGGTTTGGAAAGGACAAATAGGGCTATGTTTGAGACTGACATGCTGCTATGAAAGAGATGTTTACGAAGTAGTGATCAACAAGAACATGAATTAGATTTCCCCTCAGGCCCTCATGGATATCATACAGCACACAGTATGTGTAGAAACCTGTTTTCAGCAACTTGATCACCGCATGAGGATACAGAGAGGAATTTCTTTGTGAACAAAAACAAAAATTATACCAGTTAATATCAAACTAGAGTAGGTATCAAGCCTTACAAGATATGACAGATACAAGATGTGAAACCAATGAAAGGACAGATCAGAATTAATAGAGGTGTGATTATAGTACCAGCTCGGAAAGACAAATGAGACTTCATAAGGAGGCAGTTGGCGACTTAGCATGTTTTCTTCTTTTTAAATTTCTGGATGGTTTTCTTTTAGAAAGGGAAAGGAAGAGTAACTATTAAAGAGCCCTTCAACTTCTCGGGAGTACATTTTGTTGTGTCCATGTCCAATTAGTCCTGTAAATACGATGATGGATGATTTTGAGTAAGAAAATGTCTGCCCCCACATCTGCAATATGTTGTCCGAGGTGAATGCCTTGGACTTGTAGTATATAATATGTATTTGATTCTTGAATACGTCATTGTAAATGAATTGTAGTGAATGTTGTCTATGATGCAGGCATGCCAAATTTCTGGAAAATAAAATGTTTGTTTTTGCCAGAACCGTCCATGTAGTTAAAGCCAAGCCAAGCCAGGGAAATCACAAGTAAATTAACCCCCTTTTTTCAAATTAAGAGACAGTGCACACTTTCTATCTCTGACTAACGATAAGTCCCAATTTGGTTTTTCTTGTAGATTCGATATGGCCATTATAATTTTATAATAATCCCAAAAATTCTACTAAGTATCATAGGACTCTTCTGATAGCATGTTAAAGGTACTATTCAATATTTGTAGATTTACTGATTTGTTTGTACATTGATGTAATTTGAAATGCAGAAAAAATGGTGATTGTTTAATGTGTTCAGAGAAATGGAACTTGTCTTTGTTTTGTTTTTCTGCATCTATTTGCTCAAACAGCATAGAAAACATGGCATGCAGAAAACTTGCCCTTTAAAAAAAAAAAAATCTGATTTTGTTAAAAAAGAGATTTTCACGTACTATCGTGTTGTTTACTTTACAGTCCTTCAATCTTAGGGCTTATTTTGTGTCATGATAATTCCAAATATTGAATAGCACCTTTAAATATTGAAAGTAGAGTAAATGTTTGCATGGAATTGTGGAGGTACAGTATATTATTGTGTCATGAATCGATCAAGGATTGGCAGTTGGAAGTAGCCATTCCAGATCTCAATCTGTCCCTATTGAAACTCTTAGCTCTCAAGTGATCCTTTAACGTATGTGTATTTAGAACTTGTGTTTCTTTCACGTTCAGAGGTCATCAGAGACTCGCGTATAATAAGACATAGTCTACTCAGATGAATTGTTTCACATGAAATGTAAAGACTTGTACAAAGTAAATCCTTTTCTATCAAACACTTCCATTCGAGGTACATGTATCTTTATTACACTTTTAAGCTGTGGAGTGGTCCCATGTATACAGTTTTAGTGTTATTGATCTATAAAGCCTTTATCCCAACTTATGATGCTACTCCTACCCATGTTTGGTATAAATAGCATTTAGGGATAGATATATAACATTTAAAGAGATTTCAATACCTAATTTTCAATTTCTACTTTCTCCAAAGTTCATAGTAGTCAGATTTGTATCATGTGCTAGGGCTGTAGTGTTATCGTGTAATTGCTAACGCGTGTATTGCATTGTCAAATATGTAGCCTCATTTTCATCTCATTTGTATTAGCATTGCTGTCTCAGGGACAGAGAAGAAATTGAAAACATTGCAAAAGCTTTGTACACAGATATCCATGCAGAGTAATTTGGTAATCGTAGTCCAGATAGGCAAGTTCATTTTATTTCTTTCATCAGGCACTTCTTAACAATATAACAAAAGAGGTAGTAAACGTAAAATTTATTTGTGTATTGTTATTAACGTAGATGTGTATTGTTGGGTAGAATTTTTGTAGTTGGTCATCCTATGTGCCAGTGCAAATACTGTACAAGTGTACTGCATGCTTTTTTAAGCCATGTACAGTAATGACAATCTTAACTAAATTATTCTCCAGATTTCTTCCACATATCCTTTTTAATTCACTTCGATTCCAATTTATTTTACAAATTGATTATTATTATTATTTTTTTGTTTAATGGAGTAAATATCTTTGTTGAAAAAAGGATTCACATTAGCTAATAAGACAGAGGTTTTTTTTCAAATATTGTAGTGACTTATGTCAAATCTTCCTTTTGCCAATTTCATGGAAATCAATTTTATAACTTAACATAATCAGAATCACTCTATAGGCTATTCCCCCCATTAAGCCTCGCTCACACATGCTCTTTCTTTTGCCAATTTCATGGAAATCAAATTTATAACTGTTTTTTTAAGCCCCCAAACATAATCAGAATCACCCTATATCCCCCATTAACTCATATCCTGCCATAAGGCCGCATGCACGCTACCGTTATAGTGCTTTGTACACGCGAGCGCGCTATCGATTGGCTGCTTAATTCACATGAGCGACCCATCGCTTCGGTGCTTTATGCATGATTGCTCGCATTCGTAATAGCAGTTATTGTTCATGCTCACTGTACTGTGCCTAGTGCTTCACACGCGCTATTGATAGTACCATCTCGTTAATCCGATTATCTCAAAATTAACTTGGCACAGGGGGGATTTGAGGCTTGGCACAATGGGGATTAGCCCTGTGGCATTAGGCTGTATTCATTACGGCGGGAATAGAGTTGAGCCTTGTTCACACATGCTGTAAATGGCCTCCAAAAAAGAAAAAAAATGCTGGGTCAAAAATGGAATTGCATTTGTCTCGTTTACTTCACATTTCTGTATTTTATTACACAGAGGGAAGTGAATGCGTGCGACCTGGCCTTTGTTGCTTGCAGCTACCCTTTTTCCACCCCCTCTTGCGATTTTATTAACACGTAAAATGATATGCATTTCCCTTGCCATTACTGTACATGACCTTTAAGGGTTTGCAAAACTCTGCGACCATATTTCTATGTCTTCCACCGACTAGGAATGAATGCAGTTCTCTAACTTCATGACTCGACTTCAGGAAAGCAAACTGTCTCTCCAAATGTACTACCGTAGATAAGATAAGTGATTGTTGTACGTGTGGATTCGTGATGTGAACTCTGTCTAACCCTGATCGATATCTTGAAGCAGATGTTGAACTGCGTAGCAGTGTCAAAGCAGAGCTAAACCAATTAAGGCTTGTTCACATGTGCCACGGTATCTCTTAACACACAGATAGGTGAGTGTACGCGTAGGACCATTGTTGCTTGCAGCTACTTTTTTAATCCTCACTCGCTATTCATTTAATACACAAAAAAAATGTCCTGTGGCATATGACGTTTCTAATACTTATTTCAACGTATTTAAACTGACACGTAGCATTTTCTAGTTATGTCATAGCATACCGGTACATGTAGAAGGTCAAAAAAGGGCGTTGGTACTCTGAACCTGTATATGCTTTTCACACTGCATGTACATTTTATATGGTTGCACAAAAAGAATTTTTTTTGTTTGTTTACATACAATGAAATGCAGTAGGATTGTTCTTTGTGAAATATGGATTTCTGACAGCCTCAGACTTGTTAGAATCTTGTTGTTGAATGATAATCAATTAACAAAAGGGAAGAAAGCAGTTAAAATGAATCCATAGTTTGCAATAATTGAGCACAGTATGTGTTCTGTCTATATCGTAGATGTGCCAATTTTAGAGAGGTAACATACGTAATTTGTATACCAGTTGTCAAATTTAACTGCTCTTTCCCCCAAGAAATGTTTGGAAATTGAGCATTGATCATGAATCTGTTACATCTATGGTCTCAGACACACATGTAGGTCCCATCAATATATATCGTGGGTTGCCTACAGGAAGGCGGTAACAGCTATGCATTGTCAAAGGCAGTAACGGCTTTCTTGCTGGCACCTGATGATATGATTGTAATAGAAGTACTTTCTAATGAGCACACTTTAACTGGCACTTACAGGATAATCTTTTCCAATTTGCAAGGCGCATGTATGAGCATGTAATATAAAGTGTCTACTTTTGTACAAGTCTTATTGCTCACCAAACACGTGTTTGCCATTTAGATTCATATGAATGCCTTTGTAGACAAAGAGTGACCTGTGCCAACTTTCTCCTGATTGAGAGCATTATCCTTTGACATTCTTTCCTTCACATGCTTTTAGCGTAATTTGGTATCATCCTTTCAGCTGATGTAATCCTCTTACATTTAGTGTCAAGATGATCTGGCATTCAATGTTCCATCATCTGGCATTCAGTGTTCAATGATGTGGCATTCAATGTTCAGTGATGTGGCATTCAATGTTCAATGATCTGGAATTCAGTGTTCAATGACCTGACATCCAGTGTTCAATGATCTGGCATTCAATGTTCAATCTGGCATTCAGTGTTTAATGATCTGGGATTCAATGTTCAATGATCTTTCATCCAGTGCTCAATGACCTGACATCCAATATTTAATCATCTGATATCCAGTGTTCATTGTTCTAGCGTTCAGGGTTTAATTATCTGACATTCAGTGTTCAATGAACGGGCATTCAATGTTCAATTTGGCATTCAGTGTTTAATGATCTGGGATTCAATGTTCAATGATCTTTCATCCAGTGTTCAATGACCCGACATCCAATATTTAATCATCTGATATCCAGTGTTCATTGTTCTGGCGTTCAGGGTTTAATTATCTGACAGTCAGTGTTCAATGAACTGGCATTCAATGTTCAATCTGGCATTCAGTGTTTAATGATCTGGGATTCAATGTTCAATGATCTTTTATCCAGTGTTCAATGACCCGACATTCAATATTTAATCATCTGATATCCAGTGTTCATTGATCTGGCATTCAAGGTTCATTATCTGACTTTCAGTGTTCAATGATTTTGCATCCTGTGCTCAGTTTCTTGGCATCTGCTTCTTATCTATACCCAAATGTTATAAAATGCCCAAACTATTTGTCATTGAGATGATATATATTGTAGATAAGATAACTAGTGGTAACAGGTGTACATGTAGTTGTCAATATTTTTGGAAAGTTTTGGCATGAACCCAACTTCATGCCTGCAAAGGACAGCCACTACATGAAAGGTACCCATAATATGTGTATCTTCAATATTTAGTGCGAAGTTGATAGCCTACATGCAGTGATCATAAATAAGAGAATATCACACAAAGTAATTTCAATTAAAAAAGATTCCTCTATATTCATGTTGAAAGTAATATAAGAAAGTAATTTATTCCTATTTTTGAAGTATTTATGAGATATTTCAGGTTTATAATGTTAAATTTTTTCATTGTTTATGCATGGTTTCAAGATTATTTGGCATTAAGGGTAGAACAAGGCACTGTTGCTAGTAAGAATTCATCATTACTATTCTTTAATGTATATGCTATTGAACTCTCTCATTCTTTATTTTGTTTTGCATAAACAAATAGTGATATAGTGATTGATATGAACGTTTTGAGACTCTGCATATTACGTGTTTGTGTAATGTGATGTCATCTATAAATGGATATTTTTGTAATGTAATCAAATTAAATGTATACATCTTTGACGTATTCAGTTTGATTACATTGTGCAAATTTCCTGTTGCCATGCAAGGCCCTTAAACTCTTTTGCTAAAGGAAAAATGCTGCTCTTTCAGACTTGTATGAGATAAGCATAGTGAGCATTACTGCATTGCTTTTCTCTGTTCCAACACACAGATCAGTGAAAATGCATAGCAGACATCGATGTCGGCAGCTATTTTTTTCCACCTAAACAGTTGCCGCTTCTCTAATATGTAATTGTCATGTCATTGTTTTGTTCTGTGGTGTACTGCTTCTTGTCTGTACAGGAATTGAATATTGCTGAGACTGTTGATATCTAAGCAGTTATTAGCTAGCTTACTTGTAGTTTGTTATGAAATTTACGCTCTTTTGTTGCACAACTGTTTAAGGACTAGTCCAAAGTACAAACATGTACATGTATTTGGTCGTTCGCTGTCCCATATTAACCAAGTATAATAGAAACAACTGTGAAGGTCATTTTCCTTTTGAATTTGGTCTGATCCAACCTTTAGTAGGGCTGTCAAGTGGATATCCACATGTACATGTACAGTGTATGTGTACTTGCATAATCGGAAATACTAGTCCCTCTGAGAGGACTTCAAGTGGTCAATCCCCTGGTTGCTTACTTACAAAGCATGCACATGCTTTTTGAGTAGTCCAGGGAAAACCAACCATCAAATCAAAGCAACATTGCTCAATCAGGAGCGTGTAATGTGTCCCTGTTCACTTTCACCAAACTCTAGAATTAATTGATTGCAAAAAATTAATTGAATATGGTTGGTGTGGATTTTTCTCTTAGAAACCCACTATGATTTGTCTCTAACTAACAAGTCCCTTTTATTCTTTATCGTGAATCCATTGACTCGCCTTGTCAGTTGTGTTCGATGCTGTGTTCGATGCAATTTACATGTAACTGCTAGCTCTATTAGAATATAAGCTTGCAAATGGCTGCATACAAAAACAAGATTTCAACATTTTCTTTTGTTAAAAAAATAAACAAGAAATAAATAAATTTTGGGACTAAAAAAAACGAGAATATTTGGGGCTATGAAATGCTTGTGTGTGATACCATTAGGGAGTTTTGTCGTTTGTAAGCAAGCAAATACATTGCCCCAAATTGAACCAACTTCCTTTATTTGTGGGATGACCAGAAAAGTAAATAAGCTTTCTTTTCTCCTTTTAAAAAGCTATCAAGAAAAATGAAAGGAAAAATCATTCATTGACAGTTGAAGAATTTTGCTGATGAATATGTGTGAATTGCTCTTTTCCAATTTATGTCGCTTATCAATGTTCATGTTAATGGTGCACATTTCAATGTAGCAATTTTTGAAGTGTTTTTCCTGATTTTCATCGATATTCTTGATATTATACTTTTTTTCTCGTACAGATTGATTGACTTGCTTCTGTTTTATTAGCATAACGTTAAATCTAACTCTCAGATTACTTGCAAAATATCCAGTGTCTGCATTTGATGCTTATTTTTCATTCTAATTTTTTGGTGTCTTCGCTACCCAGAATTGATAGTCAAACATTCTTTTCCATTGAATTGTTGAATATTTTTTATTTAGATCACAATGCATGTCAGGACATTTTGTAATTTTGTAGTCGTGTATAGATGTTAGTCTGTTGTACATGTACAGTATGTTGGGTTTTCATTTCTCAGAGATACGACGACATGGAATGATATTATTGTGATGCCATGTTTGTAGGTCGAACAGAGAGGAAGGCAATTACTATGAAAAACAAAAATACTGACTCTGATACGATTGTACATTTGTAATAAACCATATTGACTGTCAGAAGTTCTAATACAATGCCAATGTGCTGTGTCTTTGTTTGTTTTACTTGTACTGTACATTGTTTGTAGTCTCATATTGAGTTAATACCTTGGTCACATTGCCAAATTGACTCCACATCGACTCCAAACTGACCGATCCTTGGTCATTTGGGGTAATTTGATTGTTTGTTCGGTCATTTTTCGGTCTTGTTTCGGTCTAGTGTCTGTCTCCTTGGTCTGACTGGGGTACTGATGTGATAAACATGTGGATTGTCGAATGACATGTCCTAACATGCTCTGGTGAAAATTGTTCCTTGTTCCAATAATAAATCAAATTCATAATTTGGAATTCCCTTTTCAGCTCTCTACCTAATTTTAACCATATTTACATGTTCATGTACCTACATGTAACCTAAAACTCGATTGCAAACTAATCTTGGACGAAATGAAATCTGGAATAATTGTCACCGGCGTCAATTCCGTCAAGGAGTATCAACATGAAAAGCGTGTGGATTGTCCAACGACAAATGCTCTGGTGACAATTTTTCCCTGTTCAATAATTAATCAAATTCCCTTTTCAATAATAAATCAAATTCATAACTTCAAACCTGGACCAAACACTATACCCAACCGTAACCATATACATGTACCTAACGTAAAACTAAATTGCAAACTAATCTTGGACGAAAGAAGTCTGGAGTTTAAACTGCATGTCATGATAACCCCAACCGACAAAAGTGTTCTGTATCAAAGTCTGGAACAGTTGCTGCTGGAGTCAATTCCAGGGCACTTCATGAAAAGGGCTCAGTGATTTAAGCAAACCAAGACCAAGTGGGATTCTAAAAATTGTCAGAACACGATCAACCTATGGAAATTGGCCATTTTTGTAATTTAATCAAATTTAATGAATAAATCTTTGTTCAGTGCCTCGTTACAATTATTTCATTCACCCATTATGTAAACATGAATTGAATGGCCTTGTACGTCACCCAGAGGCGGCGGAGCGACTTCCAAAGTGGGGATCGACAAAAAAGGGCACTTTCTGGAAAAAAGGGCACCTACAAAGGGAAATCTCAAAGCGAAAATATACAATTTTTTAGACATTGGTATATACCCCTATAATTGTGATTACATTATCAGGGATGATTTCAATATTTGTTTCTCTTCATACATCGTTATAAGCATCATACATTGCAGTTGGATGTGATGGTCTGAAAATTCATTTGCAACGAGAAAAAAGAAGAATTGTGAGGTCGCAGTGGGAAAATTACATCTTATAAAGAGGTAAATCCCAATCATGATGGGGTTATAAGCACATTCTCATAACAGAAGACTGAAAAGACCTTTGATAAGTAACATAATTATAACATCTTTAAATGTGAGCGAGCGTAGGGAGCGAGCTTTGGGGGATATTGCTCTTAGTCGCTTGAAATTAGGGGCATGTTTAATAATGAGAGGAAAAGGGGGCACTTATCGAAAAGGGATGACATTTATTAGAAAAGAAAAGGAGCACGTTTCAAAGTAAAACGGGTAATTATCAGAGGTGAAAATGGGGCACTTCTTACACCTAAAAAAGAGGCACTCACCAGGGATGAAAAAGGCACTTATGAGAATGGGAAATGGGCATTTGTCAACGGAAAAGAGGCACCCATCAGATTTTGAAAGGGTATTTATAAGAAGTGAAAAGGGGCATTTATGAAAAGGGATAGGTTCCTTATAAGAAAGGAAAAGGGGCACATATCATTGTTAAAAGGGTAATTATCAGAGGTGAAAAGTGGCACTTATCTCATCTGAAAAGGGGCACTTACATGTATGAGAATGAAAATGGGCACTAAAAATAAAGGGAAATGTGCATTTGTTGAAAGAAAAGGGGCATTTATCGGAGGTGAAAGGGGGATTTTATGAAAAGGGGGAAGTGGCTCTTATTAAAAAGAAAAAGAGGCACACGTTAAAATAAACAGGGCACTTATCAGAGATGAAAAGGGGTAATTATGAGAAGGGGAAGGGGCATGTACTTATAAGAAGGAAAAAGAGCATTTATTAGGAAGGAAAAGGGGCACGTGTCAAAATAAAAGGGGCAGTTATTAGAGATGAAAAGAGCACTTATCAGGAGGAAAAGGGGCACTTGTCAAAGTAAAACGAGTATCTCTCAGAATTTAATAGGGTCATTTAACAGAGATGAAAAGGGGCACTTATGAGAATGAAAAGGGACTGTTTGCATAGGTGAAAAGGGGCATTTATGAGAAGGGGAAAGGGCTCTTTTTTAAATGGGGGCACTTATCATAAGGAAAAGGGGCACTTATTAGAAAGGAAAGGAGGCACATGTGAAAATGTAAGGTGCGCTTATCCGAGTTAAAAAGGGGTAGTTATTAAAAGGCGAGGGGGAACTACTTACAAAGGAAAAGGGGCACTTGCCAAAGTAAAATGGGCACCTCTCAGATTTGAATAGGGCAATTATCAGAGGTGAAGAGGGCGCTTATCAAAAGTGAAAAGGGCCCCTCTATTCGTACCTGAAAAGGGGCACTTACTTAAAAAGGGCAAGAGAATGGAAAATGGACACTTATTGCAAAGGAATATGGGAACTTGTCGAAGGAAAAGGGGTACGTGTCAAAATAAAGGGGCACTTATCAGAGGTGGAAAGGGGAAGGGGCACTTTTAGAAATTAATAAGGGCACTTGTCAAAGTAAAAGGGGCACTTCTTACAAAGTTAAAGGGGCACTTTTCCTATGTAAAAAGGGGCACTTTTTGGGTACTGTGCGAAAATTACAATGACATGCTAAGTAATGCGAACACGATTTCTATGGGACATGTGACATTGCCCTTGAGTTGATTTTTCAAAAGTAATTTGCCATCATGTTTTAGATGGAGTTGCTATTTGGTTTAGGGTTAGGTATGGTGTGTGGTCCAGGGCTGAAGAAAGCAATAGTGTATGATATCGACTGCAGAGATACTGTCTCTGGAGCATCTTACATAGAATTTGTCTGTTCGGAGCCATAAGGGCATTTACTCATTTACTTTTAATACACAGTTAATGCCCTTCTGGCTCTGTACAGATGTTACATAACCCCTTTAAATGGTAATTTGTACCTATTGTTCTGTCTCTCACTTTAAAAGAATAAGTCGAAGCATTAACAAACACACCTACACATATCCATAAAACACAAACACCTTGTACAATTACATGTACACAGCTTCCAAAAATCAGACAAATGACATCAGATTATTCATAGCAAAAGATGTTTATACTTTCATTTCTTACATCGCCGCTCATGCCATATATCACAATTACATGTCAAAGATCCTACTTCACAACTGAGTTACTTTCCAATGAAAACTTTTGTTAATGTCCATACTCCATGAATAACCCCATATTACAAATTGGGTAATTCCTTTTCACAGAATACAAAAATTGATAATTTTCAAATACATGCATAACAGTTAAAAACAATTAAATAGATCATGTTAAGTTAACCTATCCCTATAGTGTTCGTTTCACATGATAACATATTAATAAGGCTATGGGTATTGCAGGGTTTCAATTCATGGTTATGTAATCTAATAAAAACGATATCCCAGGATTCTACGTTAGATAAATTAACGATACACTGTAGTTACATTTTCATGAGATCATTGATCCTTGCAATTTTGTGCTAACTCAACTCAATTGCCTATAACATGGAAAGACATGCAAAGAATGCTCAGTCTCAATCTTACTTCATGTCAAATTATTAAACCTACCAGCTGACAACTTACATAACCAACAAATGGATTACAAATAAATCAATAGCATCATTACACCTTTAAATATATTGTAAAGAAAATGGAAATATGGATTGGATTCAAACAACTGCCATCGTGCAGCATTTCAATGACCGGTATATTGAATTTTCATGCATCATGATTCTTGCCATATTAGTCGAGCACATGCATGCAACAGGTCAAAAATAAATACATACTAGCATGCAAAGCACAAGAAGATAAGACGGAATTCATGATATATATAGGAAGGCAAGAACCAGTCCACTGACTTTGTAAAGAAACAGAGTTAAGCACATTAAAAGCCACCAAATCAGCTACCAAATTACATGGAACCCCCGCTTCATTTTTGAGAAATCTTGATGAGAAAATAGGAATCAATTTCACTTGGCTTAGGCGAGTGTGCAGTGTGCTTTTTAATAAACGGTACTTTTTTCTCACCCTAATTTCAAATCATTTACACGTAAACAGTTTACATTTTGCTGTGGTGGTTTACCGCATCAAATGGGAACGGACCTCAATGGTGAACATTCATAGTAAGGCTGCATTCCATTCTCATATGAAACGAATGACTGAACACTCAATATTTAGGATGGATTAAGGAACCGTACAGAGATGAAGGTAATCATTGAAGACTACAGACCATTTCATGTACATGCTATTTGAATGGTGTTATTATCTATCACTATCATCTAAAAGAATATAAATTTCTACAGATTCACTCATCTATGGGGAACACATATAGTTTACAAATAAAATTGCACGTGAAAAGAAACAAGGACATACATTGCACTATACACAGCAAATTCAATACAGATTGAAGAGAAGGTAGAAAAGGTAACGTTCTTGTGAAGAGGAAAAACAATTTCTAACTTTTCTCATTCTTTTCATCAATACAATGTAATGTATGTGGAAGGATATCATAAAAGCAATATCACCAGAAAACGACTGGTCTTGAAACGCCCTCACATTCTGATAACAGCACGATTGTTTGGACCAAATTCCAATGCCACTTGAGTGTGTAGTCCCATATACCCATACCTATATATGTATCCGGATGCAGTGTTTTCTCATTGGAACGTGATTATCAGCAAGAATAAGCCTTAATTTTGTAAACAAAAATTGTTCTCATGATTAAAACCCTCCCAATGAACAATTATTCTTATGCACTGCATAATAAACCACTCAGAATAGATGCAGTAGTTACTTTCAAAATGTATTTGTATGACCAGAAACTCAACTACATGTATGTCTTTAAAGATGCATAGTGGTGGGCTCATGGGAATTCGACACCATTTGGGTGTTTACCCAATAAAAGGTGTCAATCACCAGGATTAGCCTCCAGTTATATGATCAACAGGCCTTATGTAAGGTACTGCTCTGCATTTTCCTCCCATCCCCCATATGTTAAGTCATTATCTTACATCTCCCCAGGCTCACCCCAGACTCTCTGAGAGACTAGGGGGTATTTCTTGATGGGACTATGGATTTGCTGGGTGTGAGACTTGTACACCCATGTGGTATTTCCACCAAGTCTGGTGTCAGCGAATTATGACCTTCTGCACATGCACGGAAACTGAGGACCATCTCCTTTAAAATCAACATACATGTAGGCCTACAATGCAAGCTTATAGTACATGTAGCATCAGAAAGTACCCTTGAAGTGGATGTAGTGAGGGTAACACGACACTGTCAAGCCACTCCCAACATCCAGTGTACATAATCAATCATTTCTTCTCTTACAAGTAGTGGGACATTTGTAAAGCATATATTATTCATGGAATCTTGAAACCTTTGTGTTGACACATCAAAGTGCTTAGGCCTACATGTTTGGATCTTCACATCTAGCACTATTGGAATTTCTTCACAAATTATATCGCAGTCTGATGGCATACATGATGTAGTGAGTGGTCGGCTTAATTTCCCTTGTTACATGGCATCTTTCATGATCCATCCCATCATACAATCATCATTAACCTGTTAACTGCTGAATTACATAATTCCCATTGGGTTCATACAGCTAGGACCGGCTGGTCCCAGTAGGTGATGGATTAATTACTTTCAAAATACGTGTACAAGAACATTGTTAATTAATACGGTACACTTGAACTTCATGCTGAATTACATAGGGATGACTGCAGTCACAAAAAAGGGGGAAAAGGGTGGATTAAACTCATATGTAACTGTTCCATGCATAGGATCAAATTAAGTTCATTATACTCCCCTAATTTCACCATTAACGATCAGAAGTTTTCTTTTTTGTTAACCATTCAATATTGTTACTGTACCATTTATGTAGAACCCAAACTAGCCAAAGGTACCAGCATTTCAGAATACAAAATTAAGTACATCTTGCCGTTGAAATTAAAAATTATAATTTCATAAGGCTTGTGAAGTTATGTACTGTAGCTGTTTGAAAAATTTGGCATGTTTTCATACAATTGTGTGTCTGGCTAAATTATAAGATACTGGTATTCAGATTCTTTCTAAACAGGAGAATGATTGTGTAGGTACTAGGAAATTTAAACTTTTATAGCATAGTTTGTTTTTTTCCCTATCTCTCTTCAAAACAAATTCATCCACCATATTCTGTTCTTAATTCTTGACATGGTCAAATTCATTAAGTAATGCACTCCTATCTATCAATATAATATGTGCTCAATAAAGCACGAGCAGGCATTATTGACGCATTTTCCTTTGCTTAAAATATATAATATGTTAAAAGTTATTGCACTGAAGAGAATAAATAACATCATTACATCAACGTGAAATGGTATCATTGGAGTACAATATTACAAACATCTATATGCTCAAGCTCTTACAAATAACATTGAAAGTGTGGGGTGGGGGGTGGGGAAAATCTGTACTACTAGCTAATTGGTGCTAACAGACCTGTTATGCACACAGCCTCTATGAGCCAGCTCATTGCATAAGTACAACATATATTGTTAAAAAAAGCACATATTGAACCATTTTTGGTCTCCCGTCTCAAAGAGCTCACAAGCTAGTCGGGTGTTCATCCCACCTTGCAAAAATAATGCTTGCAACCTGCATACTAAACTAATGAAATCTACAAATAATGATACCACTTTTGCAGTTCCAGATGATCAAAGTATATTATCATCCTGGTGACTGGATTCATTTACGAATCTGCACTTAATGTGCACCCTCTCCACTCCATGGCAAGCATTCCAACCCATCCCTATTATTTCACAGGCATTCACATGCTAATCCATAAAAAAATGGCATTCGCATGCAATCGGGGATCAATTTATACACCTGGGTGGAGGGAAGCAATGTATATTAAATGCCTTGCTTAAGGACAGGTTTCATGCCAAGGCTTGAACCACTGACATTGGCATCCTCGGATGAAACCTTCATAAAAATGCAAAGCTGGTGAAAGCAACAAATATTTTGCTACTTACATGTATGGGAGGAGGACAAATCATCTAATGTGTTACTAACATGGCCTATCAGCTTATGCTCACTTACATTGCACAGTAGTTGCAAGTGTCATGCAATTAACACAGCAATAATTCTTAAGTGTTTGACACTGGAGGTCATAACAAAAACTAACATGTGTTCATGAATGATAATCATGATTAAAAATGACTGAGTAAAAGGTTATTGGAAAAATTAAGTAGACACATTTAAAATCATCACGCTCAGGTTGATTGCAACCCATTTGTAACCGCAAATCTAAGATTCCCAGAATTTTATCGCAATAGTTTCACGCAACACAAACCCCTGAGAATGGACAATTATGTGACCTTTCAGAAAACTGACATTAATGGAACGGTTACTGGAAACAAAATGAATTACAAAGTCGACCTTAAAATCATCATTGAATGCGTTTTCTATGACTCACAATAATAAATTTTGTACAATTTGACTTCCACACATTACTTGAACACAAAAATAAGGTTCAAAACATATAATAAATATCTAAATTATTAAGTACATGTTGAATTTGATGCTTGTTTCCTTTGAGCATGACGGTCTTTACATTAGTTGCTACAATGAATGGTGTAACACGTTTTGATCATAACCTCCATTATTAAAGGAAAAAAAAGATCGAGTAAAAAGTAAGGCAGAAAATACACCTGTTAGAATTTGTTCTTGTTGAAGTGAATATAATTTAAGGGGTGATAATATCTCATCCTGCACAGAAAAAAACTTCATCATAGTGGCATTTTATGCATGCAAATTTATTACCTGCAAACAAGACATCAGATCATGGAGAAAACTCAAGTGCATTGCTAGGAGAAGTCTTGACAAAATACAGGGCATTTTGAACTTCAATCATGTTAAAGCACAAGTAAGGGCATGATATTAATGGTTTTCTTTATGTCATTAAACAACTGACATTACAAAGTACAAACCTTGATTATTTCTTTAAAAACAGCACCATATCGTTGACCTCCTTTAACAATTCATATTACATCACTAACATAAAAATTGGTGGTCTCATTTCTTTGCCAAACTTTGGACAACAATATATGTTATGTTTTCATAATTGGTATCACACATACTTACAATGTTCATAGACATTACAAATCTAGAATATACTACAATAAACTGGGGTTGTACAACCCATATTCATACAAAATTGCATGTAAGTTTTTTTATTTGTACATGAGAATCGACCTCTTGTCATAAAATTTGTTTGTTTCATCACCTCACCTGAACTTCACCGCCTTTGGCTTCTTTTTCCTACTTTCATCACATGCAATCTTTTCTCAGCTTTAAGACTTCTGTCTATTAAAATCTTCATGTTTTTTCCCCTCCCATGATAACAACCGAAAATAAATATACAAACAGCAACAAAATTCAGAAAATAACCATGAGCAGTAACTGAGCGAAAATTGAACTAGTCTCTCATCAAAGTAACTCTAAAAACGAAACCCTGCATCAATCCACTTTGTGCCTCACAGCAAATGCAGTGTACATTTTTCCTGAAAACTGAAAACTCAATATGTGTTCATCATCACACCTCAATATCAAAATAAAATATGAACCTTATTAATATTGGTCCTCATTCATGAAGATAGCTGTCTGGAATCACTTGTGGTCTGCAATTTCAAAGTAAATCTTTTTGAAGTTGTAAACCAATAGACTCGTATCAAAACAACTGCAAGTTGACAAAAATATAAAAGCGATTTTCTTAAAATTGGAAAACACTTGTAATTGATGTAAATGGACATCGTGAATGGCAAGTACGCCTATGATCACTTTTTTTTAGGAGTCTGCCAATCACAGAAGTTGAGTTTGCAAAATTATTGCAAAATAACAACAAAAATCTCCCAAAACTAGCAAATCTAGAGCGATGTTAAAAGAGGTGTAATGACTATAATCACTTCCATGACATGTGGACATTTAATAGCTCATCATTTATTGCATTTTTCTGTTAAGGGCTAAAAGGGCATTAACTCAAATTATTTTGCAGATTCAATGCCTTTATAATGTAGCTCTCAGTATATAATTATATTCCATTGATTAGTGTAAAATAATGCAATAAAGCAGCATTCATTAGTTTGCTAGGATGGCGAGTTGCCAAAAAAAAAAAAAAAAACCTTCATATTGACCAGACTTAAAAAGAACAGAATGACATCTAAGAGTATTCAAACACAGTCACACCTGTCTCAGCAACCATCTCTATATAAAGACCACCTGTCTATAGTAGTCACCCATGTTGCCTCCCTAGGAGAAAACATGTGTTGAAGAACCTGTCTAGAAAGGCCACCTCTCTACGGTCACCAATTTTTGTGTTTCCTTTGGGTGGCCTTAATAGACAGGTTTGACTGTACATGCAATGCTCAAGTAATTCAGTGATATGACGAGTTCATTAGAATCAACATCTGTCCATGATGTACATGTAATCTGCAGTTGGCAATGGTACAATTCACATGCAAAGACAGTTTTCGAAATAAATACCCTGTAAGGCTCTGTTAGTTGTTGGGACAGTTCAACCCATGTACACCGACTGATTATGATAAGTCGTAAAACTTTTTACTATTTTAATAATTATAATAATAATTGAACTGTATTGCCATTTATTTGTACTGGTCAGACAATTGTAGAGCTAAAGATGTAATTATTATATT
>CP137672.1:5504997-5578915 GCA_037976565.1 Mesocentrotus franciscanus
GATGTAATTATTATATTGATATTAGGAGCATGGTTATAGCAGAGCTCAACATTAACAGGGGTCTTTTTTAATAACAGGGCCCCTGTTTCATAAAACTTGTCATCAATGACAAGATACGATACTTGTTATAAGCTACTGAAATCCTTACACTTGATTGGCTATGAGCAGATTTGTCATAGATCTGTGGTACCTACTTGTTATTGATAACAAGTTTTGTGAAACAGGGCCTAGATGCTGAAAATTTTGGAAAAAAAAGTTTGATAGATACAGACTTAACATATTTCAATCTAGACCCCTTGAGTGAAGTTAGTGAAGAGTCCTTATCATTGAGAGAAAACAAAGGAAACAATTACAGAGGATGAGGATATTAACAAAAGAGAGAGAGAAAGAAGAAAAAGACAGAGCATTCAAGAAATGGGCTCTACATTGAAGGCAAGAAGAAAAAAGTGAAAGGATATCACACAGAAATCTAAAACGGACTCCATGTAGCATTGGCCAATGGATAGGAATAGGAAAGTCTTCTCAATTTTGCACCTCTTTGGATCATCATTAATGTCACAATGAACATGAAAACATACAACATACATCTACTTTAAAAAAGTTTCTTGCACATTCCCACTTCACAGTACACATTAATCAGCTCACTTTGCAAAAGTGGAGTTTAAAAACAAAACAAAATCACCTCAAAATGACACACAAGTGAGACTGATCCTTGGCAACAAAATAAATAAATAAAATGAATGAGATACAAACATGATTCATTGCAAAAGACATCATGTATCACATCCATTTTCAAATAATATGAATACAAATGACAAAATGCAAACACATCCTCCTTAGGTCCTTTTATCCCTACGATGGTTGTTTCAAGCCTACATGTATGCTTCCCAGCAGGTCCGGCAAATAATACATGTAAATACTAATAACGAAAATGCAACATGTTTTCCCAAAGCCTTTTTTTATCTCTCTGCCTTAATTTTCTCAAGCCCTGCAATTAATAAATGCTTTGATCCTTTCCCAATCCAGCACAATCAACGATCCAAGATCCTTTCCGAACGATGATTGGTGCGTTTCCACCATGCCGTTTCGCATATCCGTTTTACACCAAGGTCCCCTGTGGGGCAACACACGGACCTCAACCCCAGACTGAATTTGGGTGTGAAAGTTGACCGGGCTAGAACACTCCAGTTTGCCAGGTAGTAATAAACCAGGGTAAAATCTACCCAGGTCAGGGTAGTGCAAGTAACACCCAAGTTGCCAACCTCCATCTCTCTCTTGCTCCTCCATCGATTCATGAGAAGGATGCTAGCTATCCCTCGATCATCTCAGTCCCATTCATCCTTTGTAAGCCAGGGTAGGCCTGGGTAAAATTGTCCAAAGACCTTTGAGGTACGCTAGGGTAATGCCTTGAACACCAACCTCCATCTCACGCTTGCTCCTCCATCTATTTATGAGAAGAATGCCATCTTCTGCTCAGCTTAGTCTCATCCATCCGTTATCATGCAGAGTCTAATCTCACCAAGCCTACAAGCTTTACATCTTACTTGTAGGTTAACCTTGTATGCCAGCACACACATTGATAATGTTCATATAATATAAGGCAAGATTGGTGTCAGAGTGTTTCTGAAAACGTCCTCTCTAATCTGTCCGCAATCGCAGGTCGTTTCAGAACCGTCCGAACGTGAGAGACCAGCGCTTTCTCCTTCACACCCATGGACAGAAGCTATAAAAGGAACAAAACAAAGACAAAATCAAGAAGATTAGTTAGCATTTGAATCTGTTTATATCTGTAATCAAAAGGTAATCTACATGTAATTCACTGAAACATTCACGTGTGGCATGAAGCATGCATCACATCTAAAGA
This sequence comes from Mesocentrotus franciscanus, assembly GCA_037976565.1. Lineage (NCBI taxonomy): Eukaryota > Metazoa > Echinodermata > Echinoidea > Camarodonta > Strongylocentrotidae > Mesocentrotus > Mesocentrotus franciscanus. Next base: position 5,506,862 of record CP137672.1, read on the forward strand.
ACACCTAAAGTTTAATTCCTCAGCATTACATCCCAAGTTATGGATCCGGCAGAGTATCTCTGTGAAATAGAAGGCCTAATTGGTTAACATGGTTATATTTTTCATTTTTACTTCTTTTGTTTTAATTTCCTGAAAGAGAATAATTTCCTCTATGTAATTCCCAAATTTGGAAGGACGACACAATCTAAAATTGTTCTTTATGGCGTTTTTTGTAGACCAATGTTGGTGTGATCTTGAGTTTGTTGTATTAGAATTTGTTTCTTTATGACCCTAGCTTCTGGTCTTATTTTGATTTCCCAAGGGAGTATTAAAGCTGTTGCACTGATAATGGACATAACAATGAACTGGATGTTCTTAATTAGTGTGCCAAGTTGTAGGACAATCTGATGATCCCTTCATAGAAATCTATATAAGGTTTTCATTTTCCTTCTGTCCAGTAGACAATACTTCATGGGTCAGAGTGTATCAAAGACTCCAAACTCCTAGACACACTTTACTCAATAGTGTCATTCTTTAGGACTGGACATTGTTTGTATTGTTGAGTGAGTTAGCAACATTTAATTCTGATGAGTACTGGTACAGGTACATCATTTTAAAGGCTAAGAATTAAAACAAATATTTTTAAATTATTTTTAATCACTTTCTGGTGGTTTTATGGCGCTGGGTCACACATACTTGAGGTAGCTACATGTATAGTAGATGCACTTGCTATTTAACAGGAGCTCACAGGGGCCATATTTAAATTAGGGGAAAACACTGTTTATTATCATAACAAAATGAAATTGCACGGAAGTCACACTTATCATTAGTGGTTGCACAGGTGTCTGTTCTAACTTCCCGCAAATGCAGTCTGCTTTACGCAGACATCAAACAATGACTTCTCCTCTTTGATTTGTTATGACAATCAACATTGCTTTACTAAAATAAAAGATTAAATTTATTTTCAGAATACCATCCCCAGAGTTAAAAAACCCCTCTCAAACTGTTTCATCAATAGACAATATTATGTCAGACATAAACTAAAAGAAAAGATAAATGGTAGTAATGTTTGAAAGCGAGGCTTTTACAAGCAAGCACAATCCATCTTACCCTGCCACAGCAAATCACTCTTAAGATTATTTTCAAATCACTGTCTGGCATACAGTTGAAGAGGGTGAGATGCGATGCCCTACAGATAACATTAACCCTAATCCTAACTCTAACCCTACTATCGGTACATTGTAAACCAACCTACCCTGCCACAACCACTCACTCCCAAGATTCTCTTCCCATCGGTGTCTCAGTGGCATACAGGTGAAGACAGTGAGATGTGATGCTCTAAACCTAACCCTTTCCCAAACCCCAACCCTAACACAAACCCTATCCTAACCCTACTACCAGTACATTGTACATCAACCTACCCTGCCACAGCGACTCATTCCCAAGATTCTCTTCCCATCGGTGTCTGGCATACAGTTGAGGTTGGTGAGATGCGATGCTCTACAGCTAACTCTTACCCCAACCCTATCCTAACCTAACCCTAAACCTAGCTTTGACCTTACACCTAATGCTACCGCTAACCCTAACCCTACTACCAGTACAAATAAACCAACTTACCCTGCCACAGCGACTCACTCCTAAGATTCTCCTCCCATCGGTGTCTGGCATACAGGTGAAGACGGTGAGATGTGATGCTATACAGCTACTGAGGAACGTCCCCGTTTCTAGGTCACACAGCTTGACTCTGCCCATCTTTGTCAGGATGTACACCAAACCATGTGACGAACTCACCTATCATAAAACAAAAAATAATAATAATAGCATTGAACAAATTGGGATAAAGCTTTACACTTACAACATGCATACTTTTAATGGAATATAGAGCCCTGAAAAGTGTGGTGAGTACCACAATGAGCTCTAAGAGCTTTTTAGGTTCTCAACGTTTTGATCAGTATGCTCTATTAATCTTTTTTCAATGAAAATAACTGAAACATTGCCCATTTGAGGCTATTTTATTGCCAATGAAAGGATACAATGAGTGATTTCAAGTTTGGTGTTTAGGACTGGTGTTAGTGTTTAATAAACACTAACACCAGCCCTAAATACCGAAATGAAAATCAGCTGGTGTTAAAGCTTTGACCTCTGAATTTCGTCAACTTCCGGTAGCTAGTGTTATCGTTTTTTGCAAAATAGTCGTCTGCTGAACCGACCTTTGTGGCTGGTGTTAACATTTTACCTACAAATGTCCTATTCACTAACACTAGCCCCTAGGGATTAATCAAATGTTGATTTCCAGTTTGGTGTCAGTGTTAAGCTATCGATATTGATATCGGTATCGGGCTCTTAATTTCATCAGCAAATTTTTAACTCGATTTAAGAGCTCTTGACTGCTCTAAACACTAACACTAACACTAACACTAACACCCAACTTGCAATCACTCAATGTGCAGACCCATTTCTGTCTGGTACCCAATAGAAATTCAATACAAAGGCATGGCACACAAGGGGAAAATACATCTTTACATGTCTTTTTATTTGTCCCTAACGCTGTCTACAAACTCTGAAGTTTTCGCTGACTTAGTCAGGCCAGCAGTTGAAGAACTACTGATTACATGCAGTACACCTGAAACTTCGTTCTTTAGTATGGGTCATAATTATTTCTGCTCTCTGTTTTGCTTGGTCTCTTAAGCTCTGGTCTGTGTCCTAATATGCAATTAGGACACATCTTTCACCTTCAGTCCCACTGCACTACTTATAGCTATTTGCGCCCTCTATATAGCAAACAATGCCTTATCGGTGATCGTTGGTCCCCCATGGTCCCCTTTTTCTTATATTAATTGAGAGCTGATTTGATGAGATAACCACCTGTCAGTGACCATGCAGGGAGGTCTAATCCCTCCTGGCCAAACTAGTGTAGAATGCTTTAAGCATCCTACATTATCCCTTTTTTCATATATTTCTCCTGGCTCATCTCCTTGATAATAGTTCAAATCATATTAAAATATTCATTTTCCTAGTTTTCATGACCTGGCTCTGTTTTGCACAAATTGTAATAAAAAAACAGATGCAAAAGTTCTCTAAAAAGAATTGCTCACAGCCAATCAAATGCATTGATTTCAATAACTTTTAACAACTGTATAAACTTGTTTTTTACAACAAATTTTATGGAACAGGGCCCTGTTATTTACTATGATGCATTACCTGGACCGAGACTGGAAAGTCGTATCTCTCATCATCATCAAAGTTGACTTGTTCTGAATGGTTGGTCAGGCAACAGTTACCATCTAAGTAAGGACCCAGCTCAATGATGTGAAGCTAAGAAGTAAAAGAATAAGACATAGTGAGGACCACGTTCAATGAAGTGTATACAAAGTGAGGACTTAGTTCAACGATGTGTATCTATGGGTCAAAAGAATAATACAAAGTGAGGACCATGTTCAATGATGCGTATATAAAGTGAGGACCCAGTTCAATGATGTGTATTTAGGGCTAAAAATAACAATATAAAGTGGAGACCATCTGACCATGCTCAATGATGCTTAGCTCATGGTAAAAATAATAATACAAAGTGATGACCAAGTTCAACGATGTGTATCTTGTGACTACTCGTAATACAAAGTGAATACATGTTTACTATGTATAGCAAAGAGTTAAAACAGTTATAAGATAAAGAATGTATGAAAAGCTAATTGATGACCCAGCTCAATGATGTGAATCAGAGATGAAAATAGTACACTAAACGAGGACTAATATCCATGCCAATGCAAGGTAGAAAGTCAAAGTGAAGGCATTTGAGAGTGAACTACCGTATTTACAAAGGTTGTGTTTGACCATGTGTAGCAAAAAATCAGACTTTTAGAATATCCTCAGATCTCTAGACCCGTCTGGTCCATATTCCATTAATTCATGACGATCAAAGTCTTGTGAAACAAATGTCAAGCTTAGACCTTGGTCTGACTTTATGTGTTTAATAAAGGTAATGCAAAGTTTTGGCAAATTTAGAAAATTGGATGGATAGTAATTCTTTAAAATTTTGATATATTTGGATGCCCCTGTGGATGTATTATAAGCACTAGAAAATTTAGCCCCTAAAACACTTCTGCTTTCGAGAAATTGAATAATAAAAAATTTACCGGTGCTCCCAGTAAATTTCAAATATTTCAAATAGCCCCTAAGGCCATTCCATGGTAGCTGCGACCATGAAAATCTCAGAATATGCAGTTCTGATATATAGTTTTCAAACGGGAATAGCAAATTCGTCGGTTGTAGTCAAGAAACGTTGTTTTAAAGTAATATCAGTCTTGAAAGGGAGCTGTACAACATAAAGAGTTTATTATTAACAATTTCATCACTTTAGACTTGATTTCAACCGCGACAACGATCATTGAATATTGTAAAATCGCATATGCTTCCAATATGTTCTTTTGAACCGAATTCATGACCCCATACCAAAACTTTGTATTATCTTTAAACCAGAATTTAGACAGAGCTTAAACCCAGCATTCATGTTAGACTTTTATAGTACAGTGGACCCTCATTATAAAGAGCTCTGATATATCGAGGTATCTGTTTTAACAAGGTGATTATGCTGGTCAAAGCTCTTTATATTCTTTTGGGTTCTTTTTACCCTGATCTAACAAGATTCCTGATATAAAAAGGTAATGTCCATGGTCCCAAGGACATCGATATACCTAGCCTCCATGGTAGAATACAGATTTTAGAATGCTGACGTCTGATTTTTACTGACACAGTGTATTTACCTATAACTAGAAGGGAAAAAAAGAGAAAAAATCATGGTATACATAAGAGAGTTATTTTCTTTAAATAAAAATTACCTTTCCCTGCAGGCCTGCCTGCCTATTTACAATGATAAGGACGGAATTGCTAGTTTTGTTGTCGCTGCGACGGTAGGAGGCAAAGCTCATGGCTTGAGCATCGATGCACTGGCTTCTATCCGCTGTGGCCGAGTAGATCTGGACTACACCTGATACAGAGTTTGAGTCACCATCCTGTAGGGTGGAAAAAAACACAGATGGATGGTGTTAAGTTTGGTGTTAGATCAGGACTACATGTAATGAATACACAGCTTGACACAACATCCTGAAGGAACAATTGAACATAAATGGATTTTGTTGAAGTTACAGTGTAGTGTTAGATCTAGACAAAATCTGATACAGAGTTTGAGTCACCATTCCAGAGGGTGGAAAAAAAAAGGGGGGGGGGGAAGAGAAAGATATGTAATGTTAGATGTGGACTACACCCAACACAAAATCTGAGTCACAATCAGTGGGAGTAGGGCACTTAAACACAAGTGGGGGTTACATGTATGATTGGTGTAAGTTAGATAGTTACTGTAGTTAGGTCTGGCTTATATCCTAGGGGGTAATAACAAAATAGATGGGTACTTTTAGTTTTTGGGCCTACACCTGATACACCATTTGAGTCATTATCTATGTGGTGTTATGTGTGTGGTGTCAATTACTGGTGGAGGATCGGCACCAAGTATTTGAGACATCATCCAAACACACAAATGTAGATGAGTGGTGTTATGTTTGGTGTTTAATAGTTTATGGCATTAAATCAAGACAATGCAATGTAGGGATGGTGTAGCGTATGGCATCAAGTTTCTGGTGTTCTACACCTGATATAGAGTTTGAGTAACCATCCTGTAGGGGATAATAAAACACTAATGGGTGAAGTTACGTGTAGTGTTAGTTTCTGGTGTTAAATCTTGACAAAACTTGATAGAAGTCTGAGTCACCATCTAATAGGGACAATGAAGAACAGATGGGTGGTGTTACATGTTTAGTGTTAATCTTTTATGTTAAATCTGGATTAAACCTGATATATACTTTTTGCAACATCCAGTAATGAGTAGGGGAGGGACAAAAATTGGCCCATGCCCCCTTTGCCCACCCCTTAAAACCAAAAGTGGTAGCCTAAAAGTATGCAAAAGGAAACAGCCCCCCTGTTTGTGTTCTTGTGGCGCTTCATAGTTTTAAACCTAAACAGGCACCTGGAAATGCCTTTTTCTTGTGAGAAATGTTTGGCATTGTGCCCCCCCCCCCCAAGCCCACTACCCCTCCCCCTTACAGAATTGGATCCAGGATCTGCCTCTGATATACTGACCTCATAATCTCTGTAGAGACCCAGCACAGCAAACCATCTAAATGAAGGGTCTGCCTTGTATCCTACGATCTGACAGAAATTCAGCCTTCCATGGCGTGGGAAAGCCTTCATTGGACATGAGAAACCTGCAAAGAGAATCAAATATTAAAAAATGTTAAGGTAAAAAGAAACAGCATGAAGAAATAAGATTATTGGTACCCATACATGTAATCTAGCTTTCCATAATCTTTCAGATTATTTTATTTCAACATGAATTATAGAAACTCAAATAGTACTAAACTACTAAAATTTACAGAAATAACTGAGACGCGCATTACCGGTACACTGTTAGTCTGCACTTTATACTGTGATGTCATTAAAAGCAAATGGCTGCCCCCATGACTGTGTGATTCTCGGAATTTTGGTCAGGTTTGTGGTTTATTTCTCAACTTTATATTCATGTTGTCGACCAGGGCCCCATTTCACAAAAACTTGTCATCAGTGACAAATGACAGTTTTTGTTATTAGCTACTGAAATCCTTGCTCCTGATTGGTTATCAGCAGATTTGTCATTGAAGAAAGGCTTTGTGAAACGGGTCCCAGTTTTATTCAACAAATAATACACATTTTGGGCTTGTGCATTAGTGATATATGCACAATGAGCCACATAATGGACTTGACAAGTCTCGTTCATTATCCTATTGTGACTTAACCAGCGTGAAGTGCATATTCACTAAAGCACTCACAAACATGAATCATTTGTATAATTTAACTACATGTAATCAAGAATATACATACACGTAGGCCTACATATACAGTACATACATATGTACATGTAACTCTTCTTCTTCTTCTACCAGGAAAAGTACAGTCCACCGTTTGGTGTATCACATACTATTACTACATGTATCCTTATTCCATATCAAATGGCAGAGGCATGTCATGACGTTGCAGGGTGATCAGTTTCATATTATCAGTAATTGAGATTAGTCGGCTAGTATCACTTTCATTCGATCTTCAATCAGTATACATTCTGAGTTCCAAGTATTTCATGACAATAAATTCCCTGTTTTTCCCTGACTTTTTTTTCCTAAAGAAGTCTCAAATTTCCAGGATCATTATCTCCACCTGGCACCTACAGTGTACATACTGTATTTCCAGATATCTTTAGATTAAATGTCTTCAATGATATCTAGTTCAGGGATTCCTGTTTGAACACCATAAACAATTTAAGAGACTGAGAAATTTCATTCGGGGTTGATGAAATTCAGATTTGTCCATACTTTAAAAAAGAAATCTGTTTTCCTTTAAAAATTTGCTGTTTTCCTCAGATTTTTCTCTGATTCGAGTCATTTATCTCAAATTCTCTGGTTCTTCCCCCGAGTTGCAGGAAAGATAACTCATCTGCCAGGTTTTCCCCACTTTCCATGAAGGTTGGGAACCCTGCAATAACACTGAATTATTACTGAAATATGTATGTAGTACCAACCTATCACAAGGGAATTTCCATGTTCAAGAAATATTCATGTGTCATGTTTGTTGTACCTTTGGGTAGCAATCAATAATCTCAGTCTTTCCAGTATCTCTACATATCTTTCCACTATCTATGAAGTGGATATACAATATCTATGTACCTTGCAATACTTCCTTCCTCATAATTTATTTCATGAATAGCACTTTCAATTGGTTAGAGCTTAATAGGGACGTCAATAACTGATCCATACTACAATTAGCTTAACGAACATTATGAAAGATGACAATTTCATTCATGAAATTGCTAAATGACAGAAACTACTACATGAACATTAAGCTCAAAAAGCTTTTGTGCAAATCTTGTGTCATTCATAGACCATTTGAAAGGATGCATGCACATTCATAGCAATAAATTAATACTTTCAATGAACTTTCGCCATGTTATTGTCAATGCTATAAATTCTTCAAATTCAGCGATGCAGATATCCTTGTTTGTCATCAACATTCCTGTGTTTAACCATGACCTTAAAATCAAGGTATTCGGTGGCTTATAAACACAGCCTAATTTACCCCCACCCATTCAAAAGAGAGAAAAAAAGAGAAAATTCAATATGAGCAGGCTTAAATATGAAATTGCATAGAAGGGGCAGGGATCAATTTAATGCATGTAAATCATTTTGTTTTACAAGGGGGGAGGGGGGTAGCGATATTCACATAGAACCCCTCAATTGCTCATGAATATATTCTACTCAGCCCTGCTACTACCCTTTAATATACAGTAGTATGCACTTTTGTTTGTAACATCAAATAGATTGTACAGTGCAAATAATGGTGACAATAGGTTGACAAAATGTTCATGTCAGGGCAATGCCTCTAGTCGCTGGTTATTTTATATAATGTCATATTATTTAAAGCCCCACTGCACTACTTGTAGCTACTTGCTCCCTCTGATATAGAAAACAATGCCTAAGCAGTGCCCGTTGGTCCCCCATGATCCTCTTTTTCTTATGTTAATTGAGAGCCGAGTTGATGAGATAACCACCTGTCAGTAACCATGCTGGGAGGTCTAATAATCCCTCCTGGCCAAACTAGTGCAGACAGGATTTAATATCCCTGTAGTATATTTTATGTCAATTTTGCTTATTTCATTGTTATTTTGTATGTACAGGGTGTAATACCATGTTATACAAGATCAATGTGAAAAACAGCTTTGGCTGATATTGTTATCCTGTATAAATATTCTTAAATAAATAAATAAATAAATAAACTCCTCCAGGTTAATTGCTAAATTTTAATTACAAACCAAGAAATCATATCCTTAAAATTTTAACCTTGGACCCAACACTGTAACCCTAATGGTTAACCATAAACCTACCACAAACATTTCACGTAAACCCTAACCATAAACCTTTCACCTAAAGCCTACGCACTGACGTAGCCCTCACCATCTCTTTAAAAAAATTAAAAGGAAGCAAATCATTGCTATCATCCCTTCCATACCATCTACATGTACATGTAAATTCCAATATGCACGTAAGCAGATTGTGGTTATGCTATTGCCTGTTTATGGAAATGAAACAGCAATTTAAATGTTGATATGACTAACACTCGTGAGGTCTAAGAATCACTGCCTATGATATTTTTGGCTCCCATTCAACATCTATTTTCAAGACTGAATTAGAAAGTTGGATGTCATATTTCATATTTCTCAAGTGCCTTTGCCAAGCATGCCCAACGCGTTTCATCGTGAACTGTGATTAAATTATAATAACCTGATATACTGGATTAGTAAACATATGTTCTCATAAAACAGGAATAGAGTAAATTGTAATCGTGTCTTTAAAGCTGCCTTGGAACTTATCCAAATTCAAAAGGCAGAGTTATTTAATTTTTTCTCTTCAGGAGTCTCGCTCTAAGCCATGCGACAGATTTCCTAAATTTCTCAAGGAACTTCTTGAAGGAGATTCATCAAACATTTTGCATACCCTTGGAAAGTACTAAAGAAATAGCAAAATATGTAAGCTTGACATATACTATACAAGTACATTTGCTCCTGTTGATATTAGTTTCCCATTTAAATGGTTTCGCATCAACTTTGTACATCCTGTCAAGTGAAAATACTGTGTAAACAGTCAAACTTTTATACACAATATACATGTAGGTTTCACTGCAATAGCATTTGTTGAGAACTGTTGATGGAATATATCTCTTTAACACAGTACACACTACACAGTAAGAAGCCATACAACAAACAACATAATATGTCATATCTAATAGTTATCCTGTAGAAAAAACAAGAACACAATGTTTTTCTTTTATTTAAACATATTTGTTGCTTACACCCAGTACATTTGTTTTCTGACTTTTTTTTAAATAACAAATTGATCAATCGATCTTATTACTGGGTATAAGCCACAAATATTTTTAAATAATTGAAATTTCTCCCAGGAAGCATTACATTTATAAAAAATGTTTTTCTTTCTTTCTTTAAATCTCAACCAAAACTGTTCTATAGTAATATGAACTGCCTTTTTACAGAAACTGAGAGAGTAGACTGAAGTAATTCTGACTTTTTATCAAAGAGAAGGTCGCTTGTTTGGATGAGCAAAATTAAAGAACAATTTAAGCTCAAACCTGATGGAATCTATCATATTCACTGAAATCACCTGTTCTGTTGCTCAAACAAGTGATCGAGAGGACTAATGTAGCTTGAGATGTTTCACTCCCTTTCCTTAATTATCAGCTACTGGACATTTTTTTTACAATTCAAAATAAAATACTTGTATGTTTTCTTGATTTTCATAATCAACATTTCTTCATTACAGTGTAAGTGTCATTTATTTGTAGTATTGAACATTTACTGTAAGTTTGGTTGGAATCTGTGAAATGCAATTTTCAGATGGTTCGAGAATTTAATTTTTCTTTTGCCCTGACAAGTTCATTGAAAAAATAATCAGTTTTAAAACTACAACAAAGGATCCCAGATACCGGTATGGTCTTATCTTATGTTCAAGCTGTATGGACACAAATAAAATATGCTAAAATATGTTAGGTATAAAATAGCAGAAAATGAGAAAAATTATATGTCCACCAACTTTAGGGCAGTTATGAGCCCAGCATGTGTGAATTTTGCTCAATTTGTACGAAAAGGCGATTGTGAATGAGCAAAAATTGCCCTTTTTCGAGGGGTTAAACTTTTTATTGGATAAAAACCAAGGAAATATAGAAAGAACAACAACAATTAAAAATTATTGCTAAATGCAGTTTCTCCTCATGGACAATTTCTTTTTAATAGCCCAATATTTGAAGAGTGCCATGTTCCAACCTACCTAGAGGGGAGAGGTCCCAGTGGTAGATGAACTTTGACCCGACTATGCCGATGACGTCGTCGTTGAGCCAGCTCCAATATTGCACTTCGTCTTTCATGGTACAGCGGTACAGCTGCTTCTCTGCTACGATGTTGAAGATTTGAAAATGTTTACCAGCTGTTGAGGGATAGACAAACAGCAAAGGAGGGCCATTAGTGAATATTTGCTTGATAAATAAACTCCAGACTATGCCTACTATTCAAAATATTCAGAAAATTTACAAATATACAGCTACATGTAGTAAACCGTATACATCAAGTTAAGTTCTTGGGGCTTGGGCTTGGGTGGGGGAGGGTGGATGGGGGGGGGTAACAGTGCTTCACACTTTTGTATACATGTATTAAGTGAGTGCCGGTATGCTTTGGATCATTGCTGTGCACACCTACTTTTGAGTATCACCACTTGCTATTTGATACACACACAAAAACAAACAAAAACGCTGTAGTAAACCACTGCCATTTTCCATGGCTTATATGAACAGGCCTTTAAATGTATTTTTCTGTTTATAAGAAATTCTTTCAGATTGCCTATTGCTTTCATGTCATGCTTTTCACTTAGTACATATTTTTTGTTTAATGTTTCTTTCAAGAGCTTAGAGCTTCTTGGTTCAAGAGCGCTTTGAGCTTTGCAGAGCCAAATCACTCATTGTGCCTCTGAATAAATCCCTTGACACAAAATACCAGAACTTTTTACAGTCTGTATGCATGAGCCTGCTATCATCATCATCATCATCATCACCACCACCACCACCACCACCACCACCACCACCACCACCACCACCACCACCACCACCACCACCACCACCACCACCACCACCACCACCACCACCACCACCACCACCACCACCACCACCACCACCACCACCACCACCACCACCACCATCAACATCATCATCATCATCATCATCATCATCATCATCATCATCATCATCAACAACATCATCATCATCATCATCATCATCATCATCATCATCATCATCATCATTATTATGATTATTATGATTATTATGATTATTATTTTTATTATCATTATTATTTATACAATAATGATAATAATGATACTACCGGTAATAATAGAAAGAGAGAGAGAGAGAGAGAGAGAGAGAGAGCGTGCATGTATGTGTGTGTGTGGGGGAGTTACCATAAGCATGAGAGTGAATAGAAAGAGCAAGGTCAGAGTCAAGTTCTTGCTGAGAATGTCTTCAAACTTGGATTCTCACAGGACCACTTCTATTCATTCTTCATATCAGATGTGTAGATGTGTCTTACAAACACTTTTTACAACTAAACCATACAAATCATCTTTCTCTCTTCGTGTGAGCACTCAGTCTATAAATCGACATGTTTACAATGATCTCAAAGTAGTTCAATTGTACAGTATATCAATTTGACTATGACTGCGATAAAAACATTCCTCATTTTTTAATTTTTTTATTCATTAAAAGTTCATTCATTGCAAGTAAAATAACCTGTGTATACACATCTTTTCCCACATATGTATTCATACCCTTACTGAGTTTTGTAATTTTTGCAATATGTGAAAAATTGATTTGTCCCAATTTTTCTTGAGAATGAGACATTTTTATTAAAGCTTACTGGTACATCTGAAAGTAATTAACAAAGGCCCTAGTTCAGCCAGTCCACTTTTCATTCTCGAGTTACGAAAAACACAAAAATCATCAAATTTACAAGGAGTATGAATGATTCAGTTGTTAATTGTATGTAGATATGGTTGTCGAACATGTTTTATTTGTATCTTATTTATTCATTCATGATTTCCTTTTGTGTGTGCGTGTGAATGGACCTTGATAACTCCTTTGCGGTATCTTTGGTGAAACTACACCAATATGGTTGCTAACAACAACATAAAGAGTCTGAGAAGGTAGACCAAAGAGAAAGTGCTGTTGGCTAGCAACAACAATGAAATTAATCAGTTTGCTCTGACTTTCACAAAAGAAAAAGAGGGGAATATACTCCTGGGAAAGTACCATAAACCCTTCTGCTCTTTCTAGAGTTATGATGGAACAAGAAAATCTAGAACCATACAATACACTGAAAAATGGCAATATTTTTTACAATGTAAACAACAAAAATTTACAAAATTGTGAACAAAAAGAGGAGAATATAATTCAAGGGTAGTAGTAGTACCATAAACCTTTCTGCTCTTTCTAGAGAAAATCCAGAACCGTACAGTACACTGAAATATGGCAATACACTTTCTTACAGTGCCCTATTCTTCACCAGTTTTGCAAATGGAATGGAATTAGAAAATGCATAACAAATCGTGGCCATGACATTTCTTTTTTTTGTAAACAAGTGCTGATCTTCAAATAGTATGTGTAAGATTTTGGAGAAAGAATTCATCATGATTTGACAAGTAAATATGACTATAATTATTACATCTACATGTACATGCATGTGAAATAAATTAGGAATAAAGCTCAAGCAGATTCTTTCTAGTTTAAGAAAGAACCAGGGGTGATAGTGAGCACTAAATAAAAAAGGGATCTAGGGAAAAATAATGGCATCTAAGAACATTCCCCCCTTTTGAGTAAGAAAATTGGGGAAAATGGGGAAAATAGGGTAAATAGGGGTAAAATAGGGAAAATAGGGGTAAAATCGGGAAGGAAAAAAAAAAATCGACACACAAAAAAAAAAATCTGAAAAAAAAAATTGGGAAAAAATTGGGGGGAAAAAAAATAATTGGGAAACTGATTTAAATTGGGTAATTATCAGGCCTGAATAACCTACTACATTGTAGCCTCATCCACAACCAGCTACAATGTATGTTATTTTACTTTACTTTTTGTCTGTTGAGACTTGAGAGCCAAAATGGCATTAATGCTTTTCTTGCTATCAACAGATGATCTATAAAATAAACATCTTACATTCAATTCTCTCTCTTTATTACCAATGGCTCAAATGGATTCCATTCGCCCAGATTGTTTCAAAATTGTTTTCACCCATGGAGGGACCTTTCCACAACAGACGCATGGAATTTTCGATTTAGCGCAAACCACTTACTCTCTAATGGGGCACTTACATAAAATTGCCCTGAGAGACTCTTTGGCATGCAAACAGCCATCCACTTCAATTTATCTTATTATGTTTACGCTCCCTGTGTAATGCCTGCCAGTGCCTGCGACAGTGAGCTTGCCGGATGGTAGGTCAGGGGAAGAAAAAAAATCAGTGCTATCTATATATGCTGCAGCACGCATGATCGTGAACATTCCAGAAGACAACTGGTAATCATATGAAGGCAAGACGAAGGCCAATTTACGATCTTCACATCACATCTTCTCACTTCGTCCCTCTCTTTCTCTCTCCTCTCTTCTCATTTCTCTCACCCCTCCCCCTTTTGCCCCCCTCTTTCTCCTCTTTTCTCTCCCTCTTTCTCATTCAATATTCATCAGTTAAGTCTGTTTTTATCTGTTTAGAACTGAGCTCCTTGTATACATGTGCCTTTCTCAATCGCACTTTCTTTTTGTCTCTTGTAATATCTCTTCTAATCTTCATCCTTACTCTGCATGTCTCTATCTCTCTTCATCTTAAATCCCTCCCCCTCTCTTTTCTATTTCCATCCCTTTTTTTTTAAATCTCCTCTCTCTTTCCTGCCCTTAATTCTTTATCATTGTTATTTCCATCTTCATTCTCTTCCTCTTTTTTACCTTCTTCGCCCACCCCTTCATTGTTTTCCCTCTCTCTCTCTCTCTCTCTCTCTCTATGTCTTCTCTCTCTCTCTCTCTCTCTCTCTCTTCTCTAACTCACCTTCTTCCTCTACCTCTCTCACTCCATCCTGTCTCCCTTTCTATTTCCAATTTAGTTGCCTGTCATTTCCCCCAACTTAGCCATTCTCTCCTGTTCTACATTCAATACCGCTCTCTCTACAGATGAGAGATATTCCAAGGCTCAAGTATACTATTGTGGTTCTCCCAACCCTGCACATCTCCTTTTCACTGGCTTCTTAATACAAGTCAATAATGTACATGTACATGTATGTGAATGTGTGCAGACAATATTTTCCATCTTCTCTCCTCATCGACCTTCAGATCCCCCTTGCCTTTCTACAGACTACAATGTAAAGGCAATGTACGACAAATGCACAAATACCACAACTGCAATTTCAATACCCTCTTGTACATGTATATCAT
Organism: Mesocentrotus franciscanus; assembly: GCA_037976565.1. Classification (NCBI taxonomy): domain Eukaryota; kingdom Metazoa; phylum Echinodermata; class Echinoidea; order Camarodonta; family Strongylocentrotidae; genus Mesocentrotus; species Mesocentrotus franciscanus. The sequence goes on from CP137672.1 coordinate 5,521,940, forward strand.
AGAAATCATGTTTAAATTATATAACATATCATTGTAAATAATGTTCACATGTTTCAATTAGCGATGGATGTACATGTAATACATGTAAGGCTACTAAAATTGCCTTACATTTTTTTTTTGATGTACCGGTAGGTTGATTTTTTTTTGTTCTTCCTTCCAACGTCTTCTTGATCAAGTTAAATTCTCCGGTAACAATTGCACCACGATCAAATTTTAACACCAACCAAATTCCCAGATTCAAACTTCAACCCTTGATCCAATATCTAACCCTTGACCTATAAAGTTTAATTTACTAAACCTAACCCTACATATACATGTACATGTCCATGTTACCTACATTAAAACTCAATCAAGAGTAAACCAAGCACTGAGTCTTGTATTTTATACAGCACAAAGTCCAGAGTAAAAGTTATACTGTGCAAGCAAATGTTGAATAATTGTATTTATTTGACGCTTTCACCGCTAATATCTTGTTTAATACCATCGTTGTTGCTCGTAAAAACAGAAATTAAAAAAAGAGAAAATCTTTAATAGATCATTGTGCAGGTAAAAGTACATTCATCCATAGCTTTTGTTACAGGTATTCCACGCAGGACTTGTGTGATGATTCTTGTGTTCGACATCTAGCTTCTATCTTTCTCCCTTGTTTTCTCTCCATTTTACAATTTGACTCGTTTCCTAAAGTACATCTCCTTTGTCATGTTCCATGGATGTTTTTCTCCTTACCAACCGTATCCGATTTCCCCAGGGTCCTCACCACAGCATGCACAAATCTCACATATGCCAATGATAATGAGCTATGCTGCAACAAAACAGATGTATCTGTTGTCTATGTACATCTACTGTCTTACTCTGTTTTGGGTTTTTTTTCTTCCTTATTTTCAATAAAGTACTTTTACATGTACATTGTACGTGTACATCTAAAACAAGAGCATATACTGTACTCACAGCTCACATGCCGATAATAATGAGCCATGCTCCAACAAAACAGATTTATCTGTTATCTTTGTACATCTACTGTCTTACTCTGTTTAGGTCTTTTTTCCCCTTATTTTCAATAACTTACACGTACATGTTAAAAACAAGAGCATATACTCACAGCTCCCATGCCAATAATAATGAGCCATGCTCCAACAAAACAGATGTATCTGTCGTCTATGTTCATCTACTGTCTTCCTCTGTCTGTTTTTTGTTTTTTTTCTTCTACATTATTTTCAATAACGTACACGTACATCTAAAACAAGAGCATACTCACAGCTCACATGCCTACCGTATTACAATGAGCAATGCTGCCCAAAACCCAGATGTATCCAACTTCAATCTATCCTTCTCAGTTTTGTTTCATTTTCTCCATTCCCCCAATAATAGACCTAAAGCAAGAGCATGCACATATCTCACGTACAGTGTATGCCTACAATAAACAGGTATCTTGCTAAACAAAACAACAAAACAAATCCTTCTTCAATGTCTACATACATGTACACTCTACAGTGTAATTTCTCTCTCAATTTTGTTTTGCTTCTCCTTTTCCCCCATAATGTACTTGTACTGTACAGTGAGGGAATACAGATTTCAGCTTGATGGATAATGCATGTGCTCATCTTCATAAGATATTAAAACACTACTTCCAAAGTACATCTTCTGATGGTGTTACTCACATTCAGAAAATTCTTCTAATAGATGTCATGATAATCACACACATCTTGAATACAAATGTTAATGTGCACCTCCATGTACAGGGTTGTACAGTATTTCCTAGCTGGGGGTTCTACATGTATATGATGTCTATGCAGTAGGCTTAATTGAACAGGTAAATGTACTGTATAATACACGTACATCTCCAATGAAATCCTTCATATTCTGTCATTTATCATTTTCTTTGGTAAAGCTATTTCTTCTAGGGTTCAACTAGTAAATTCATGGCTTTCTTACATGTTCATCTCAAAGACTTGTTTGTAATCCACTCCAAGAAAAATAAGAATCTAGTTTGTATATACATGTATACTGTATGGTTCTACATCAGTATAAGTGCACCATACAATGTGGGACTGCGCCCACCAGATGCACGTGCATGAACTATGAGACCGAATGTTGAATTAGAAATCTTTTTGTATGGTGCACACTACTGCTGCTGCTGCTGCTGCTGCCCAGCCTCAGGCAGTGGAGCACTGTCTTGCACTTTTGTAAGATAAGACCGTGTGTAAGAGATTATATTTCACTATCCTAACAAGATCACATCAATGGCATTGCTTCAGGCTTCTTTAAACAAGCTGGCATTTAGATTTCTTCAAAGGTACACACGTTCATGTACATAGCATTCACTTTATAGGCCTGCATCGTAGGTTTGGATCCGAATGTAAAATGACATTTTACTCCAATAATATGATTGTGTCACTGTTTTAATATTCTAGACCTTACATTGGAAACTAAAAATTTGAAATATGTACATGTAGGCTACACAAGAGTAAAATCCTACATGTACAATATCAAACTAGGGAGCGGGTTGCAGGCATTTAGAGATGCTGCAAATTAATTAAATTAAGTTGCTTTTAAAGGTACTATGTCCCATTTGCAGGCCAAAAAATGAAAAGGTTAAATTCCAACGGCATTTGAAAGACAATACTAATTTAGAACTTCCCTTTAAAAAAAAGAGGGCTTGAAAATGTCTTTAAGAGGGAAAATAATGACTAATAGTTGTCGAATCGACTTAGGAGCTATAGAGTCAGTAAGTAATAGTCTGATTTTTCAGACCATTGTACCGAATGGTCGTACGTTTTATGCTGCGCAAAGATTCAATCAGTTTAATTTTGGCCATTACAAGAAGTGGGTTATTGATGTAGACAAATGCTCATGTACCCTTTACAGCTCATTTTATGTACATGTATGTTATTACCAAAGATGAAAAAAGCCAGTCAGTCACTCAATAGTGTCTGGCAGTGAAGTCTAGCAAGTAAACAGGTAATACATGTAGGCCTTGTGCATTAGCCGAACCAGCGGCCGAACCAGCGGCCTGCTGATTGGTCGAGCACCGTGTGCGTTGGCCAATAGGCCGTGTGCGTTATTGTTCCAATTATAGATCGAATTATTGATCGCCGCGCCGGTCCTCCCGTAGAGTATAAAACACGCTTGCTTACATTAGTTTTTATCACCTGACGAAGTGTTGCAGCGGCGCACGAAACGTCGTGATCTTTTAAATCCCTTATTGACCACATTGCGAGACAAACAAATATCACTAGCGATATTATTTTCGATAAACGGGTTTCCTTGCATAATTTTAATATTAGGACACTGCTATTTACATTTAAATTTCACAGATAGGACATGACATATTCATAACTCCTGCAAAGTCCTACAGAATTTGATGTTGACTGCAAAAGGGACATACAGGCGCGGGGCCAGGGTACAATTAAAACCCCGAAAAGTCGTAAAAGCTTTTGAATTCGTAACGGCTATCGAAGCCCCGTTTGCAGAGAGGAGCAAAATTTGTCCAAGATGCATTTTCGCATCTCCTTTTTTACCACCAAAGATCGTGAATTTTTTACAGCACCAACATAATGATAATATTATTCTTCAAATAAATTTTCGTTCAAAACTGTTAGGTATTAATAAAGATATAGGTACTTTTCAGTTTCAGAGGTCTGTGAAAAGGGGCTTCGTTTTTTCCAGACATAAGTCCGGGACAATATGAATATGCAAACAATTCACATTATACTAGACTTTAAACTCCAGTCTCACTCTCAGCGAAGTTTCGTGTTTGGGCAGTTAGTAGTTTTGTGTAAAACTGCTTTCAAAACTAGGGAAGATTCATGAAAAGACTGGAAACTACAACTATATCGGAGGTGTACGCATGCGCTGTTTGCTTCACCGGCCATGCCTGCATACGGTGCATACCATATATGGAAAATACGTCATCGATCAGCTGTATTTACGCTGTGGCTACTGCCAGGCTACTGAATGGCTACTGAGCTGAATCTAGTAAAGTTACAATTACAGCAAAGAACTCCACCATATTTTCACAGCTAGTACAGGTACTTATTTATTTATAAGTCATTGTTTTGCTAAATTTGGACCACACATCAGCATGTTTTACTCATATCATTACAAAGACCAAACCGTCGATGCTTCGATCATGAGATATATACACACACACCCGAGTCAATCCTGCACGTATCTACGGTACGTGTGACTACAATTCACAGCACGAACCCTTATACATGGGACTAGTCCTACGCTTCCGCGAACGTTTTGCCCTGGGTTCGTTGATGACATTGCCTTCGATTTTTCCAGACATAACCGTGGGACATAAAATCATGAAAAGATATTCGGAGGAGAGCTTTAATATACTTTGATTTATCATATCAGACAGTCTCGATCTTGGGCAATGACGGAAAATATGAAAAATACTGCAATATTTTCAGGAAAAAATCTCAAAAATGGCGCTTGTTTCGCACAGTTTTTCCTTATAAAAACAGAATTTGACAACTAACTGCAATATTTATGAGTTAGAAAACTCTTCTTCTTCAATTTGACATTTTAATCATTTCGTTTGGTGGTTTCTAAAGCTAGATTTTACAGTTTAGCTGAGACTCTTTCGTAGCGGTTTAGCGTAAACAAGTTGTTTACTTTATGCAAATTAGGCTTCAAGGACGAAAGCTTTCGCACCGATAATTGTAGTGTAGCCCCGTGCCTGCATACATGTAGTATCTTTAAGAAGAAAAAAAGGTTTTCGTATTCACAGGTCTCCACGTCTCACCCCCGCCCCCTCCTCCCTCCCCTCCATGCTCACCACAGCAATTGCTTTACATGCACTATGGACCTACAATGTACATTGTACATGTACAACATTGAAGGGTTTTACAACTGCTTCCATTTACATAACTATTTTTTAATGTTCTGTGCACGGAATGTGATGAAAATCATTAAAACCAACATGCAATGAAAACAAACATGTGATGAACTTGCTATCCCTGACATGAACATGTACATGTACATGTACGCGTATGTACATGTAACTTGAATAAAATAAAGGCACATTTTTAAAACCTGGGTTCACAGAAGAAATTCTTTAATAACCTTTCATAAATAAGAGGGGAGTGTCCTTGATCTATTGTTTTGTTGTGTTCTCTATTAAAGTTTCTTGTTTTGTTTTGTACAACACTAACAGCTCTCCTATTAGCTACTGTCTATTACTCTATTCGTGTAATCTACATGTAGAAATCAAGGCGAGTCTTTCACATTTGTACATAAATTTGATCACACCCTAACGGATCAGACTGAGAATATCCTGTACCCTTGCCTTGCAGAAGGAAAGCCTAAGAGTAAGAGAGGTGGATAAATATAGAACAGGATATGACAGATAGTCAGGAGATTTAAGGCATGAGATATTTATTATTGCTATCGTTCCGCTGCAGGATCCTGCATGGAACGCTCGGCGCTGATTTGGTGCGCGCACTTGGCCTGACTGCAGTCTCCAAATTCAATTGTTTGGTTGAAATCGTTCCGACGCAGGACGACGACTGTCGGTCCGCTTCGTTCCGGCGCACAGCAATCAGGGATGCGCTAGCTGAAGACAGTGAGCCGCGCTACATGTACATCGATGCTACGTACTCGTACTCGCAGCCTAGCCACGTTGGCTATCTCCGCGCGGCTGGCATGATATAGGCGCAAGCCAAATGGAGTGAGCTAGCTAGCAATTAGCTAGCTAGCGTCGGAATTGCAGAGCAATGTGATTGAGATTGGTCCTGATTAGTTTTAATTCCAAGCTATAGATCGATGAGTTTTACAATAGTGAAGTTTATTTGCTCACAATTTAATTCCAAGCTATAGATCTAAGTATTCAAAATATAGATTGCTTGGGTTTTATCAACACATTCCATGATATTAAATCTAACCTCAATTCTGTCCACGACCTCGTGTAAAAAAAGACGTATCGGCACGTAAATCTTGACCTATTAAAATCTAAACCTTTGTTTATGTTTGGCTGAGAGGTATATTGCGCAATTCTGTTTTGAGATTTAAATGCGAGGAGACAAAATGCCGCCCATTTGAACCCTTGAACTTTGTTTGAACAAAGGCCCGGCGCGCAAATCAGACCTTGGGTGTTGATAAACAAACAGGAGGAAAGACGGACAAGAGAGAGAGGGAGAGGGAGAGGAAGAGGAAGGGGAAGGGTACACTTGGAAGATGGAGGGAGGGAGGGAGAGAGAGAGAGAGAGAGAGAGAGAGAGAATAGATTGATGGGGGAAGTCTACGAGAGTCAAAATTGGGACAGATGTGAAAATCAATTGTTCATAAAGACGATAAAGTATCAAGTTATTTATTTAATACCCATGATTCTTTTTATAAAATTCTAATCGTTGACGTAATAATGCGAAACTAATCTTGTCTGGTGTTCCTATTATTTAGACGTGATTTGGACAGTCATTTCGATCTCATCGATCTTGTTGATTGTTTGTGTGGTTATGCATGTGCTGTGCCTGTTTGAATTAGGCCCTACTTGTCATGTCATGTCGGTTATTTTTCGAAAATTGAAGCAACGATAAATTTGAATTTAAAATTCAGCAATTTTATTAAAAATTATTTTGATCGATATGATTGAGGAGTCATTAGTTCGCAATGCTCAGATCACGATACCCGTCATGATAGAGAGAATTATCTCAGTCGTGATTTTAGAATTAGATCCCTTATCTGCGGTATTTTTATGAATAGTCAAATATGGATCTCTGTTGTAGTGGCTTCGAAAGTATCGCACATGCGTAACTTAAGCTTTTGGCGGGCTTGAAGGAACATGAAATCAAAATTAATTCTTCAATTTCAACGGTACCAAAACTATGAAATCACACTAATTCATTACTTAAATTATACAATGGCCTATGGGTATTATAATTCATCATAATTTTGCTAGATTACTATATCTGATTCCCCTCGTTGCATGCTTTTGATTGCTATTTTTAAATTTTGCATTGCGTGATAGGCCCTATGTGTGGTTTGTTATACATGTAGGTCATGTGAGTTGAGGCTATAAACATCAAATGTTCGTTCATTTCCGAAAATGGAAATAATGTAATTTTAACGTGTACAAATTGTTTATCATGTCACTTGTTTCATTTCTCTCAAAGCCAACTTAACTTTTAGATTATAGTGAAATGCAAGGGCGTATCCACGATTTGTTTAAAGGGGGTGTTTAAGACAGTGGCGGACCCAGGATTTTCCGATAGGGTGGGGGAGGGACTGAAATTTGAAAATCGCGCCGACCGCTATTTCACTCAGTGGGGGTGGAACAGAGCGAAGCTTTTACATTTCATTAGATTATTAGAGAAAGAAGACTATTCGTTGTACCGTTCTGGGCTCTTAATCCTTGTCTGAATTCAGTTCCCCCCCCCCTCCCGCGCGGAAGCGTTGACATTTTAATAAATTATTAGAGAAAGAAGACGATTCGTTGTACCGTTCTCGACTCTTAATCCTTGTCTAACTAAAGTCCCCCCTCCCGCGCAAGCTTTGACGTTTCATTAAATTATTAGAGAAATTAAAGAAGACGATCCGTTATTGTACCGTTCTCGACTCTTAATCCTTGTCTGAATTCAGTCCGTCCTCACGCGCGAAGCGCGGAAGCTTTGACATTTCATTAAATTATTAGAGAAAGAAGACGATTCGTTGTACCGTTCTTGACTCTTAATCCTTGTTTGAATTCAGCCCCCACCCGCGCGGAAGCTTTGACATTTCATTAAATTATTAGAGAAAGAAGACGATTCGTTGTACCGTTCTCGACTCTTAATCCTTGTCTGAATTCAGTTCCCCCTCCCGCGCAGAAGCTTTGACGTTTCACTTAATTATTAGAGAAAGAAGACGATTCCTTGTACCGTTCTGCACTCTTAATCCTTGCCTGAATTCAGTTCCCCCTCTCCCCGCGGGTGTTAGGTGACAAAATATCATCACAATCATGTCTATCAAAATATGTAATTCTCGCAAATGTGCGTGTGTAAGTATGTTTCCCAAAAAGTTGCATATTGTCATAAAAATAATAAAAATAAATAAATAAACATAAAAGAAAATAAACATAACCATCTTTAATTTTCAATATACTTCAATCTATCACCATGCTAATTTTCACATAAATTGGACCTTCCTAGGCCGAGATCTTAGGGGGCCATAATGCCGTATATTTTGATAGACATGTGATGATATTTTGTCACCTAACACCCGCGGGGGGAGAGGGGGGACTGAATTCAGACAAGGATTAAGAGTGCTCAAATAGCCCAGCCCTTTTAGGGTTAAGGATTATAAGAGAAAGACGATTCGTTATACCGTCCTCGACTCTTAATCCTTGTCTGAATTCAGTTCCCCTCCCGCGCGGAAGCTTTGACGTTTCATTAAATTATTAGAGAAAGAAGACGATTCGTTGTACCGTTCTCGACTCTTAATCCTTGTCTGAATTCAGTCCCCCGCGCGGAAGCGTGAAGCTTTGATATTTAATTAAAAATAAGAGAAAGAAGACGATCGTTGTACCGTCTGAATTCAGGTCCCCCTCCCGCGCGGAAGCTTTGACTTTTCATTAAATTATTAGAGAAAGAAGAAGATTCGTTGTACCCTTCTGGGTATTCAGTTCCCCCCCTCCCGCGCGGAAGCTTTGACGTTTTATTAAATTATTAGAGAAAGAAGGCGATTCGTTGTACCACTCTGGGCTCTTAATCCTTGTCTGAATTCAGTTCTCTCCCCCCCCCGCGCGGAAGCGTGGAAGCTTTGATATTTAATTAAATAATAAGAGAAAGAAGACGATGGTTGTACCGTTCTCGACTCTTAATCCTTGTCTGAATTCAGTTCCCAATAGGGTGGGGGGCTGAAATTTGAAAATCGCGCCGACCCCTATTTCCATCAGTTGGGAGGGGTGCAGGAACAGAGCGAAGCGCGGAAGCTTTACATTTCATTAGATTATTAGAGAAAGAAGACGATCGTTGTACCGTTCTCGACACTTAATCCTTGTCTGAATTCAGTTCCCCCGCGCGGAAGCGTGGAAGCTTTGATATTTAATTAAAAATAAGAGAAAGAAGACGATCGTTGTACCGTCTGAATTCAGGTCCCTCCCCTCCCGCGCGGAAGCTTTGACTTTTCATTAAATTATTAGAGAAAGAAGAAGATTCGTTGTACCCTTCTGGGTATTCAGTTCCCCCTCCCGCGCGGAAGCTTTGACGTTTCATTAAATTATTAGAGAAAGAAGGCGATTCGTTGTACCACTCTGGGCTCTTAATCCTTGTCTGAATTCAGTTCTCCCCTCCCGCGCGGAAGCGTGGAAGCTTTACATTTCATTAGATTATTAGAGAAAGAAGACGATTCGTTGTACCGTTCTCGACACTTAATCCTTGTCTGAATTCAGTTCCCCCGCGCGGAAGCGTGGAAGCTTTGATATTTAATTAAATAATAAGAGAAAGAAGACGATGGTTGTACCGTTCTCGACTCTTAATCCTTGTCTGAATTCAGTTCCCAATAGGGTGGGGGCTGAAATTTGAAAATCGCGCCGACCCCTATTTCCATCAGTTGGGAGGGGGGGTGCAGGGAACAGAGCGAAGCGCGGAAGCTTTTACATTTCATTAGATTATTAGAGAAAGAAGACGATCGTTGTACCGTTCTCGACACTTAATCCTTGTCTGAATTCAGTTCCCCCGCGGAAGCGTGGAAGCTTTGATATTTAATTAAAAAATAAGAGAAAGAAGACGATCGTTGTACCGTCTGAATTCAGGTCCCTCCCCTCCCGCGCGGAAGCTTTGACTTTTCATTAAATTATTAGAGAAAGAAGAAGATTCGTTGTACCTTCTGGGTATTCAGTTCCTCCCCTCCCGCGCGGAAGCTTTGACGTTTTATTAAATTATTAGAGAAAGAAGGCGATTCGTTGTACCACTCTGGGCTCTTAATCCTTGTCTGAATTCAGTTCCCCCTCCCGCGCGGAAGCGTGGAAGCTTTGATATTTAATTAAATAATAAGAGAAAGAAGACGATGGTTGTACCGTTCTCGACTCTTAATCCTTGTCTGAATTCAGTTCCCAATAGGGTGGGGGCTGAAATTTGAAAATCGCGCCGACCGCTATTTCCATCAGTTGGGAGGGGGGTGCAGGGAACAGAGCGAAGCGCGGAAGCTTTTACATTTCATTAGATTATTAGAGAAAGAAGACGATCGTTGTACCGTTCTCGACACTTAATCCTTGTCTGAATTCAGTTCCCCCGCGGAAGCGTGGAAGCTTTGATATTTAATTAAAAATAAGAGAAAGAAGACGATCGTTGTACCGTCTGAATTCAGGTCCCTCCCCTCCCGCGCGGAAGCTTTGACTTTTCATTAAATTATTAGAGAAAGAAGGCGATTCGTTGTACCGTTCTGGGCTCTTAATCCTTGTCTGAATTCAGTTCTCCCCCTCCCGCGCGGAAGCGTGGAAGCTTTTACATTTCATTAAATTATTAGAGAAAGAAGACGATTCGTTGTACCCTTCTGGGTATTCAGTTCCCTCCTCCCGCGCGGAAGCTTTGACTTTCATTAAATTATTAGAAAGAAGAAGATTCGTTGTACCGTTCTGGGTATTCAGTTCCCTCCTCCCGCGCGGAAGCTTTGACGTTTTATTAAATTATTAGAGAAAGAAGGCGATTCGTTGTACCACTCTGGGCTCTTAATCCTTGTCTGAATTCAGTTCCCCCCTCCCGCGCGGAAGCGTGGAAGCTTTGATATTTAATTAAATAATAAGAGAAAGAAGACGATGGTTGTACCGTTCTCGACTCTTAATCCTTGTCTGAATTCAGTTCCCAATAGGGTGGGGGGCTGAAATTTGAAAATCGCGCCGACCCCTATTTCCATCAGTTGGGAGGGGCAGGAACAGAGCGAAGCGCGGAAGCTTTACATTTCATTAGATTATTAGAGAAAGAAGACGATCGTTGTACCGTTCTCGACACTTAATCCTTGTCTGAATTCAGTTCCCCGCGGAAGCGTGGAAGCTTTGATATTTAATTAAAAATAAGAGAAAGAAGACGATCGTTGTACCGTCTGAATTCAGGTCCCTCCCCCTCCCGCGCGGAAGCTTTGACTTTTCATTAAATTATTAGAGAAAGAAGGCGATTCGTTGTACCACTCTGGGCTCTTAATCCTTGTCTGAATTCAGTTCTCCCCCTCCCGCGCGGAAGCGTGGAAGCTTTACATTTCATTAAATTATTAGAGAAAGAAGATTCGTTGTACCCTTCTGGGTATTCAGTTCCCTCCCTCCCGCGCGGAAGCTTTGACGTTTTATTAAATTATTAGAGAAAGAAGGCGATTCGTTGTACCACTCTGGGCTCTTAATCCTTGTCTGAATTCAGTTCTCCCCTCCCGCGCGGAAGCGTGGAAGCTTTACATTTCATTAGATTATTAGAGAAAGAAGACGATTCGTTGTACCGTTCTCGACACTTAATCCTTGTCTGAATTCAGTTCCCCCGCGCGGAAGCGTGGAAGCTTTGATATTTAATTAAAAATAAGAGAAAGAAGACGATCGTTGTACCGTCTGAATTCAGGTCCCCCTCCCGCGCGGAAGCTTTGACTTTTCATTAAATTATTAGAGAAAGAAGAAGATTCGTTGTACCGTTCTGTATTCAGTTCCCTCCCCTCCCGCGCGGAAGCTTTGACGTTTTATTAAATTATTAGAGAAAGAAGGCGATTCGTTGTACCACTCTGGGCTCTTAATCCTTGTCTGAATTCAGTTCTCCCCCTCCCGCGCGGAAGCGTGGAAGCTTTGATATTTAATTAAATAATAAGAGAAAGAAGACGATGGTTGTACCGTTCTCGACTCTTAATCCTTGTCTGAATTCAGTTCCCAATAGGGTGGGGCTGAAATTTGAAAATCGCGCCGACCGCTATTTCCATCAGTTGGGAGGGGGGTGCAGGGAACAGAGCGAAGCGCGGAAGCTTTTACATTTCATTAGATTATTAGAGAAAGAAGACGATCGTTGTACCGTTCTCGACACTTAATCCTTGTCTGAATTCAGTTCCCCCTCCCGCGCGAAGCTTGGAAGCTTTGATATTTAATTATATAATAAGAGAAAGAAGACGATTCGTTGTAACGTTCTCGACTCTTAATCCTTGTCTGAATACAGTTAGCCCTCCCGCGTGGGGAGCTTTGACATTTAATCAAATTATTAGAGAAAGAAGACGATCGTTGTACCGTTCTCGACTGTTAATCCTTGTCTGAATTCAGATTATGCCCACATTTGCAAAATGAAGGAACCGGTTTGCTTCCTTGTCTCCCCACTTGTCTCCTTTGTTTCTCTTTCTCTGTATCCCCCCTTTTTTTTGTGACGTCCACTGGCAGTGCCCGGCAGTGTGCCTTAAAAGGACGTCACATTGCCTTAAAAGGATGTCCACGTAGCAGTCCACGTTCTCGTCGTGCAAATCTAAAATTCAACGATCAAGTAGTGTGTTGGACATGAGTTGAGCACATGCGCGCATGGTTATTTTTTTTGTGTGTGGATATAGCGTTGGGTTCATGAGAAAGTTGTGATGACATAGAAATTCTATTATAACTCCGTCATGTGTGTTCGGATGTATTAAACTTTGTCGGTTTATAACCAGCGCACAGTTGTAGTGGAAATTATTTTAACTCTGTCATATGAACAAAAGCGCGGTGGTAGTAGAATGTATTTCACTCTGTCATTTTTATAAACAAACGCACAGTTGTACTTGCAGTAGAAATTATTTAAACTCCGTCAAGGCGTCATAATTTATAAACAAACAGAATTTGAAGTAGTCAAAGAAGTTATTTAAACTCCGTCATGTTTATAAACAAACGCACAGAATTTGTAGTAGAAATTATTTTAACGCCGTCATGTTTATAAACAAACATACGGTCTTAGAAGAAATTATGTTAAACTCCGTCATGTTTAAAAACAACCAAACAGTTGTAGTAGAAATTATTTTAACTCCGTCATGTTTATAAACAAACGCATGATTGTAGTAGAAATTATTTTTAAATGTCATGTTTATAAACAAATTACACACATGCAATTGTGGTAGAAATTATATTAACTCCGTCATGTTTATAAACAAACACACGGTCTTAGAAGAAATTATTTTAACTCCGTTATGTTTATAATCAAACGCATGCAGGTTGTAGTAGAAATTATATTAACTCTTTGATGCTTATAAACAAACGCACATAATTTGTAGTAGAAGTTATTTAAACTCCATCATGTTTATAAACAAACGCACATAATTTGTAGTAAAAATTATTTAAACGCCGTCATGTTTATAAACAAACATACGGTCTTAGTAGAAATTATTTTAAACTCCGTCATGTTTAAAAACAACCAAACAGTTGTAGTAGAAATTATTTTAACTCCGTCATGTTTATAAACAAACATACGGTCTTAGTAGAAATTATTTTAAACTCCGTCATGTTTAAAAACAACCAAACAGTTGTAGTACTAGTAGAAATTATTTTAACTCCCGTCATGATTATAAACGAACGCACGATTGTACGTAGAAATTATTTGTAAATGTCATGTTTATAAACACACGCACAGCTGTGGTAGAAATTATTTTAACTCCCGACTTGTTTATAATATAGAAATGTCAATGTCGGGACACTCGATATATTATTCTGTGTCGCGCGCATGTACAGTGTCCAGCGCTGCGCGGATATAATAAATCCATGCGTTCTACTGCAGTTCGACGATCAGCATGCCGCCGCGTTCTGGCGCAGTGTTGTATAATATTTGTACTCTTGTCACTCAGCAGGACGCTGATCGTTCCGCAGCGCGTATTGCAGGATCCTGCGGCGGAACGATAGCAATAATAAATATCTCATGCCTAAATTAGTCTGTCATCTCCTTAACACATCAGCTGAACTACTGAAAAGGCCGACAGATCCCCCGTCCCTCTCTTTAAAGGAAAATCCAACCTTGATAGCAAATTGTCTAGAATAAAGCAGAAAAATCAGAAAAATCAGAAAAGCATACTGATAAAAGTTTGAATGAAATTGGACAAACAATTAGAAAGTTACAAATTTTTAAAAGTTGCAATTACCATAGGTATGGGCTCTTCAAATTGACTAAATTGATAATGTCTATGTGATGTAGTGGCGGCGACTTTCCCATTTGCTCCCATACACAAAAGGACTAAAATTTCAACTTTTCATAAATGTATGACTAGGGATGGTCTGTTCGTTTTAGAGGACCTGTAATATGTACATGTACTCTCCATGATATATTTTGAGTAGTGCCCCGAGGGTGAAGGCACTTGAAAGAAAAACAGAAATAAGCGTTATTTTTGTACATGTATGCAACAAACGAGAGAGTAATCCGTCACTACGTCACAATCCACTGACAAAATTGCAGATTTGAGATTCGCACAGCTGGAGTGATCTCATACATGTGTATTTCAAACACTCATAACTGTCTTAATATTGGTCCAATTTATTTCAAACTTTCGCCATTCTGTCTTTCTGCTTTTGTTATTATGAACTTATTAGAAGGGTTGGATTGCCCTTTAATGACTACACGCCAAGATGAGAAACTTTGTAAAAACTTGACTTGTTTGTGCTGTGATTTTGATGTGAAGTACATGTACAGTACATTTACATTATTTTGAGACATAAAATTTGTATTTATCAAATTCAATTTATTAAATATATTTAGTACTTAGGGATACCCATTACTTAAAGTCTTAAGAGCCACCAAAGATTCAAGAATAAGAAAAAACCCTTTCATAATACATGTTTAAGTAGATGCACCCATAGACACTGTCTGGTATGCTGTACTTGCAAGTGTGAGCTCATTTTTAAAAATAATAGTTGAATTTTCTCTTGAAATGCATACATGTATTCAGAAATCTACATGTATTACTGTAGTTTGAAAATAAATGTACATGTACATGTACTGTATGTTTACAATGAATAATAGCATATAGAGATTTACAAGCCACACATTCAGGATTACTTTCTTAGAATCCATGCAGCTAAAACTGTTAGAAATTCTGCCCATTTTTAATCATTCTCAAATTTACAAAAATGTACCATACAAGTCAAAATATTAACATTCAGACATCAGTGTCCAGTACATGTACAATGTACATGTACAGAAGCTCCCTATTATACAAAAATAAAAACAAGTTGTTGCCACAGAATCTAGTGTGTGAAAAAACAAACTTCCCTGCTTTTAAAAGGTGTTGCATGCAGGTACGCCTGTCATGCAATGATCTGTGACAAGCCCAATCTATTTTTCTCGTTCAGATCTGCTCTATAAATTGGCCAGCCTTTGATTCATACCAGGTACCCTCTCAAAAAAGATCTGTTCACACATGTAGGTATTAAATGGCCTTTAAAACTTTAAACTGGCTGCAGCAAAATGAAATCACATTGATAATTGCAGTAGACCATAGTAGGCTACGCATCACAAAATGGTAGGTCATGTACATGTACAGTTAAAATCTAAAATATTCATATCCCTTGCAAATTTGATGTTTTTTGTGTTTTTCGCAACTCAAGAATGAAAGGTGGACTGGTTGAATTAGGGCCATTGTTGAATAGTTTTAGATATGTATGCTTTAATTCATAGTAGTAGTAGTAGTAGTAGTAGTAGTAGTAGTAGTAGTAGTAGTAGTTGTAGTAGTAGTAGTAGTAGTAGTAGCAGCAGCAGCAGCAGCAGTACTGTGGTATTAGTAGTAGACATTTTAATTTGTTGTGGCGTGTTTTTCGGAGGAGGTTTACTGCGTTTTAAAATGTACATGTCTAAACAAGGCTCGATACTCATTACTGACCGACTGATGAAGCACATTACCCCATGCAATCTACATGTAGCTTGACTAATGAGTACTAGATGGCAAGCTGCTACCCATGGTTACAGTGTACAATGTACTTCTTGCTTATTGTCATGCAAGGGGTGTACATCATGTACTGTATATAAATGAATATAATCTTATTGTTGACAAAAAGAATAATTAAAGAAGAAACTAAAATGTCCATGCTATGTACATGTAGAATTATATTAAGGGCTGTCCATGCTACATGTAGTTGAATCTATCCATTTATGCTAGACTACAAGCCTTTAATTGTGCTTAATTACAGGCCTACCCCTTAATATGTACATGTAATGTACATGCAGTCGTGTAAGTTTTGGTTTGTTCATTTTATATTGTATTTTATTGATATAAGTATTAACAGAAGCAGTGAACCAGCTGATTACCCCACCAAAGCTCTCTATGAGAGCCTGCTTGATTCAGTACATTTAACAAATCTGTAAAGATATCTAAAATGTCTGACAATATATACTAAAGAAAAGAAGAAATACCCTTGATTTACATGACCGATTTTAGCTTCAAAATGGGATTTAAAAGTTTACAGTCCAATTGAGAAAATGAGCTCTTTGTGATCACTTCAAGGTAGGAAATTTAAAATAGGGTCTTTTACACTGCAAGCAAAAACCCAAATAAAAAACCTAAACTCTGGATTAATTTATTTTTTATTATTTTATAAACTTTGGCTGAAATGTCTGTTTTTTGCAGCATGCTCTCTCTCAAAACACTAGTGGCTTATTCCAGTTGTCTCTCATGTGACTCTCCTCACTTCCATGGTACATGTACATGGTATATATACAGTACATGCAGAGCGACAACTAGCTGTGCAAGCACCTTGTTGCTGCTTTAAAATTTGAACAAACTTAAATCTTTAAAAGTTTAAATGGTGAGCAAACACTGACGGGTTTATAAAGGTTTTTCCAGTTGTGTACATGTACATGAACCTTAACAAAAATGGAATGTTTGTTTTTTCCAAAAAAGTGTAAATGAACCTAATGCAACTAATCTCAAAACTAGTTTTATTAAAATCTAATGCACCATGAAGGCTCCCTTGGCAGCGCATAAAGTGTATCAAACTGGAAAAGAGATGTACAGTACAAGTACCCATGTACAATGTACCTACTGTACAGTGTAGGCTTGCATGAAAAAAAGTTATATACAGACCTTCAGATCTGTTTGCAACATGTACTGAATGGTCAACAAAAGATAAAACATCATCAAGCCTCAAGGTGAGAAAAAAAACCCAGCTAAACAAAATTTCTGCTTGTACTATACATGTACATGAAGACAACATTCAGAAAAGGGAAATGAATCATGTACATTTTGGCCTACATCATACATGTAGAAAGCAATTTCAAGATCCAATTCTAAAATAGGTCAAATAAAATATGCCTGCATATGAATCGTTTTATAATTTAATAAGGAACAATTGGAAGCAACAGGGATACTACACATACAGATTAAGACAATTGTTGGTCTATGAATGATAAAACAAAAGAATTTGAATTGTATCTCCAATGCCTTGTCATCATATTGTACATGTACCTGTAGGTTACACTGTGCATGAAGCTGAGCATCATATGGTTCATGAGTTATTCAGAACAGAAGTGGTAGTGTGTGCTTGGGTGAGCACAGTCAGAGGGATAAATTGTTTTCACTGGCCCAAGAATTAAAGAAAAGAAGAAGAAAGAAAAAAACACCACCATTTCTCATCCTGGAAAATTAGCTGATGGCACCGTAAAAGATTATCTACTGCTATTTCACCAATGACACACCCAGGAAATTACAACTACATGTACATGTAGCTACTGTACAGAATGTACAAGATTGTGAATTAAATAACATCATCTACCAATTTCAAGATGTATTTCATAATGAAAGCATACTTGAGGTATTTTTGGATCTCGCCATGCAACGCTAGAGCCAATTACTGAAATAAACAAAGCATGCACTGCACTGCATTTTAACAGTTTGAATATCAAGTCTGATATACCGGTAAAAGCACTTGAGTTTATCATGATCTACAGCAATTAAAAGTATGGTAGTGAGAGTGCAAGTGGAGAGATGATGAAGTGTGAACACACCTGGAGATGACAGTCTGTATTCTACGATTACAAATTTAAACCTGATGATGTGTTTAGGCTTTTGTTTACAAATCAGGTTTCAAGACTTTTAAAAAGGAAATTAGTCTGAGGTCTTCAGTTTTCCTTTTGGTAATAATAAATGGGATATATTTGTGCTGAATCCACTCGAAATCAAATGCTCAAGGTGCAATTGTGAAACAAAAACAAAGAAAAGAGATCAGATAAAAGTATCTGCATTATAAACGAAGGAACAGAAGGAAGATAGAACATATAAAAATGACAGAACAATTAATTATATGCAAATTTAAAGAGATACTTTAACTGATCTGCTACTACAAATCTCTTGAGGGAGGGCATTCCACAGCGAAGGCCCTGCGTAACAAGCAAAGGTTCTTCCCCCATGTAGTATTGAGCTTAAAGTAAACAAAAAATTCAGAGTTTTGAGAGCGTAAAGATCTGGACAGAAAGTAATGATTAAAATATGATTTCAGAGCTAGGGCTGGGTAAAAACCAAATTATATGGACCACAGTGTTTACGGTTTAGACCCTATAATGGTGAATATTGAAAGTATATATTGAAATTATATTGAAACTCTGATTTCCTTGGTTACATCATCTCATGTGAGCAACCACTTCAGGCTAGTGGGCATCCATCTCAAGATTGACAAACATCCTCCTCCCTTTTCAGGCTACTGTACTATGTCTGGCCGATAGTTGATACTACCGGTATACTATAGGGAGTGTTCTGTAGCATCGTGCACTATTTAGAAAGGGTCATCGTCACAGTTGTATGCACAGTAGTAGTAAACCTTGGCCAAGGCCTGTCATAGGGTTACACAGGAGAATTTTAATCAGGATGCTCAAGGCTGTCATGTTTGTGAGAAAATGTGACCTACATGTACTTTAGCAACTAAGCAGTTAATTTACATGAAATACACATACATGAAGGACATGTACAAAGTCATGTAGGCTAACAAAGATTCTGCAATTTCACGACTTCCAATTATTTTTCCCCAAAATTTTCTCTGGGGTTTATTTCATCAAAGATGTAAGGTTTATGCCTGGATTACATTTTGCCTGCGATTAGTATACGGAGCCCGTATCCTGCCCGTATCCCCTTTTCCGTGCGGCCTCCCTACAGAGGCAGGAGGCGGCCGTGAGATTTTCGTACGGATTCACAGCCTCCGCGGGGCTCTGCGGCCTCTACGATTTTGAAAAATCGTAAGCCCGTAGTCCGTAGACATGTCGTAGGTGTCATTGCAAAATCCCCGCACGGGCATCGCGCGGAGGACTCGCGCTGATCGTGCTGCAAACGCACGATTTTTCGGTGAACATGGAGGCAAAAAATCGCTTAAAAACGGCACGGCTGCACGATCACCGCGCCTTCTCCGCGCAACCTGTGCACGGAAGCTGCACGGGCTCCGTATGATTTCCGTGCGGAGGCTGCGGAGACTGCACGGCTACTGCAGTGAAATTGCACGATTTCCGTACAATCTCCGATCAGCCTCTGCACGGATTTGCCCGCCTGCCCCGAGGGCCAATACAAGAAATGGCACGATGCTCGTAGATAATGTAAACACAAACATCGTAGACCGTAGCCTCCTACGATGCCCCCAAAATCGCACAAAAAATCGTAGACTAATTTATCGTACGGCGCCCGGTGCAAATGTAATCCAGGCATAAATATGGTGAAGGTTGCTTTCGAGGATTGTGTGGGATTACTGGTTAAATAAATAAATAAATAACAACGTCTCTTATAAAGCGCTTACCACCGAAGTCTCTAAGCGCTATAACACACAGAATAGACTGATAAACAATTACATATTAAACAAAACATAAAAGTGCAAATAAACCTACAAATTACTATACATATGAAATACACATCAATGTGAACAGAGTAAGTTAATCATTAAAAGCAGTTTTGAATAAATGTGTCTTGAGAGAAGTTTTGAATTGGTTAATAGTTTGACAGTTTTTTACATTTGAAGGTAGCTTGTTCCAAAGTTCAGCAGAAGCTTTGGAGAAAGAGTGATGGCCATAAGAAAGTGTTGATACAGAAGTAGACATGAGGTTTAATTGAGAAGATGACCGAAGATTACGTGAGGGTTTGTATTCATGGATTAGTTCTTGCAAATAAATTGGTGCCAATTCATGAATGCATTTAAAAGTTAAAACCAATATTTTGTACATAATGCGGTACGTCACCGGCAACCAATGCAATTTACGGAGTACAGGAGTAATGTGTTCACAAGAACGTGTGTGTGTTACAAGCCTGGCAGCAGAGTTTTGGATTCTCTGGAGTTTTGCTATGTGCGAGTACGGAAGGCCATAAAGAAGGCTATTACATTGATCAAGACGGCATGTAATAAATGCGTGTACAAGCGTTTCAGTAGATTTTTGATCAAGAAAATTTCTAATACGACCTATCTTATACAAGGCATATGAAGCTGAGCGACAAATATTTTTAATATAATCATCCATCCTAAGATCATTTTCAAAGATGACACCAAGGTTACGCGCACTTTTGACAGGTTGTATGGGAACATTAGCAATTTCGACAGATGGTAATTGGTTGGACTTTCTGAATCGAGATGTTACATGAATAACCTCAGTTTTAGTTGGTTAGTGTTAGTGTTAGGGTTTGGGGTTACAATAACTGTACATGTAGGTCTAGAATACATTGCATTTTGGTCCAGAGTTTGAATACCGGTATAGGATTTTGGTTATTGCACATGTACATGTACTGTAGGATGCTGACCTTGGAGTGATTGTTGCCAGAGCTGAGAGCTTGTCATAAAGCCAATGTAACAGTACACTTTCACTGACAACAAGAACTACTGTATAATCATGTATTACAATGCCATTTACTGTACATGTCGCCGACATGCATTGTTACAATGTTTTGTGAACAAAATACTGTTACGTATACTGTGTTCAATATTTATTCATTCATTCATCAAAACACCTCAATCCTATAGGCCTACAGGATGTTCAATCTGTTGAATTATGTATACAGTAATGTTTGTTAATATTGGATTAGGTACAATATACTGTTAATCATGCGTACATGCATGTATAGAGAAGAAATATGAATCATGATATGCACCACCAATCAATAGCACTGCTGAATATTGCTCCGTCATATTGACCGAATATGGCAAGAGCTAATTAATGATCGCAGAATCACCCGGCAGCGCTTAATTGGGAGCTTGCCTGTCTTACATGTACATGTATTCATAGGGCAACCAGTAAAGAGCGTTGCGTAATGACTAATAAGCAAGGCTACTTTAAATCAAAGATGACAAACGGATGACGCATCACTTTATAGCACAAAATGTCATTTGCATTAAAGAATGAAGTTGCAATATTAGTTTCAGTAAAAATTCTATTGTGTATTTTAAAAAAAATACATGTACTGTAGCAGCAGACATATGTTTGTTTGTTTACAGGTATTGTACTTTCAAAATAGAAAATGCACAGGTGGAAATTTAGAACGCTACATATTGGCCCTACCTGAAAAGTTACGGGTCTTTTGTTTGTATTCTATTATTTAGAACTGGTGATTTACATGCAAGTCAAGCTGATGAAAAATTAGTTAAAATATTATTACAACACATGTACATGTACATCACTTATTCAAAAAACAAATTCAGGGTATAAACTGATAATGTTGAATTTTCAGTTTGTTTGTTGATCTTTAAAAGTAAAAGTAAAATTGTTGGGTTTAGTATTAAAGTTAGAAACTACATGTATTGCATGGTATACAAAATGGGGTTAAGCTTGATAAAAGATTGTAAGTAATCATGTTTGACCAATATTTGACAAGAAAGTTGTATAAATTCCAATTTCAGAACACGTACCTTTCAGAGCAAGCCAGGGTTTCCGAGGGTTCATCATGGCCGAGTCCGCCGAACATGGCCATGTGAGGGCGCGTGGCGTCCGACGCGTCAGGTTGATGGCTGTCACACAGTTGTCCCTCTTCTTCTTCTTGCTGGTGTGACGGCAGCAGATCCATCGATGGGACGATGCCGTCACCCTGGGGAATGTTACCTGCTCTGATTTAACTCCATAAGATGAGAGCTGCACAGAAATGTTTATAAATTTATAAAGAATTTAATACATATCCATGATGTACATGTAGAAGGCCACATCAAAGACTTTATTCTTTTTATTCATTTAGAGAAGTTTAGTGGAAATTATTTACTTCAATGTACTTTATGTACATTCCCTGTACAATGTACATTATGTTAAATATTGCCCTTTGTAAGATGAGAGCTGCATAGAAGAGTAGAATAGTAAATTGAATTGTGAGGTTGATCAAATTATAATCAATAGATCTATGGGATCATGTTGTCACAAAGGGAAATTTACCTAATCTGATTTGACCCCTTTGGATACCTGAGTTCTCATCTAAGAATATGACAAATTGAAATTCTTGGCCTTAGTGAAACCCAGACCAAGTTCGTCTGATGAGAGCTACAAAGATTAATTAACTCATAAAGCTTAATCAATACATATCGACGACCACATCAAAAAAGTTTAGTGGAACTATTTACTTCAAGTTTCGAGTACATACACATGTATTGTTAAATATCACCTTCAAGATGATAACACAAAATTTGTGAGACTTGGATTCTCATCTCAGAATGTGTTTCTTAGCCTTCATGAAACCCTGACAAAGTTTGTTCCGATTGTAAAATGTAAACAGCACAATATTTGCCTAACAATACATCACTCCACAGTACAAATAAACCGTTGTACCAGAATTTGAAAGTTCACTCTGTACAACGAGAGGCCAAGAGCTCGTTTCCGACTAAAGTTTTACAACCGGGACAGCGACATGCTAATGAGACTTTAGTACAACAGCTTCACATATACATTTATACATGTTTCAAAAAGGAAGTTAACAGGCCTACTTGCACGTCGTACCGTACATGAACAGCACTAGCGGATCCAGGATTTTGTAAATTGGGGGAACAAACAATGAAGGTGGAAGAGTTCAAGAGTGTACAAGGTACACTGTACACTGTATAGCAAAACCTGGTTGAGGAGGGGGGCTATCCCCTCGACAGACAGGGGGACCCAATATTTACTTTGTCATTGTGTGACAAGTACATGTGTGTAGGTATTTGGATTATCCTCAGAGTGCACTGTCCATGTACAGTAAGTACCATGATGAACTTTACAAGTACTACACTGTACAACTACAAATTTGTAGAAACGTTAATTTGCCATATTTTTGAAAAATGACATCACTCGTAGTGACATACAGTAGGCTACATACTGTCAGAATACATGTACTGTACATGTATGTACCTCTAAAAAGATCAAAATTTGAAATACATGAAAAATATTAAAACTTATACAAGCTGCTCTATAAAAAATAATGAAGTCGGGCTAACTCGGAACAGGGGACAACTCGGCCTGCTGCAAAAACGGTCAGTTTTTGCAGGTTAGGGTCTAGGGTTTAATAGGGGTAGGGTTAGGGTCTAGGGTTAGGGGTAGGGTTAGGGTCTAGGGTTAGGGGTAGGGTCTAGGGTTAGGGTCTAGGGTTAGGGGTAGGGTTAGGGTAAAATAACAAAAAAATGACCGTTTTTGCAGCGGGGCCGAGTTGTCCCTGGGTCCGAGGGCGAGTTAGCCCAGATCCAAAATAATGTACATGCACAGTGTACATGTACATCACCACATCTGTACCATAATAATCAAGTCTTTTGTAGGCATCAACAAAAAGGCAAGACAAGACAAGACAACGTGCTAGCAGAAGCAGCTCTTGTGTATGCCCTCTATTTCTTTATTTCTGCTACATGTACATGACATGTGCATGTACAGTGTACATGTAGACGTAGTTACTTAAAACACATTGATTGTCAAATCCAAATATTCTAAAAAGCAATCTAGGCTTCAAAACGCAGGGAAAAATCACATTAATTTGTTTATTTTTAGTACACAGATGCAGAAAATATTATAAGTAAAAATAAGAAAATAAAGGTCCAATATGGTTTATATACAGTGTACATTGTATCTATAACCCTTATCAACTATCCAGATATTTACACATACATGTAGCAGAGTCTAAATAAAACAACAAACATTAGTTTTTGATCTACTGTACTGTACATGATATTATTGAGGACAAAGAGAACCAAAAACATGGAGAAGAGATCTGATATCAGCAACTTCATTGAAGATCATTAAAAAAAGTGCTAGTCAAAATGGCATCTTTCAAGTAAAAATATTGGGCTGCACATACATGTACATGTACAAATGTACATTGATTGAACAGATTAGCAGACATTGCTTTCGCAATTTTATCAACAAATATTATATACTGTACATGTAGGGCACAGCAAAATATATTTGTGAAAATTTCAATTTTACATACTTTTACAGTACGTTGCTCAAATTTGTATGAGATATATTGGCACACCAGAATTTACTACTAACTTTACTATGAAATTTGTATAAAGAACCATCGTATAGAATCATTTTATAGCTAAAGAGGCATGAAGCCTGGATAACAACATTGTACAGTACATGTACATGTACAGTAGATCTACATGTATAATGAAATATACATGTACATGCATAAAGAAATAAGTTTTGAAGATATATTTGACATGACAGCTGACCAATAATCAGTGGGCACTCGCGATAAGCTCGCCGAGTATACAATTTTCGTACGATACAAATACAATGTTCAGACTAAATTTGGACCCTGAATCGTATACATGTACATGTACGTATTAATGAGAATAATTAAGCTAGAGACAGTAGAGTACAAGAAGATAGACCAAGAAGGAATGAAATCTTTGCAGTGGTGTTTTGATGAGCTTTGGGTGGGCATAAATACAGGTACTTAAGTCATCGTCTTACTAAGGAGAAGAAAAAAAAAGAGAGAAGCCTATAATTTTTACACTGTTATCCACATTTAAAAAAAAAAGAAAAAAAGAAAGAAAAACAATTAATACATGTATAGATCTACTAGTAAAAAGAAAGGCTTTGGTGATTATAGTCACTTCTTGACTGATTGCCTTTACATCAAAAAACAAAAACAACAAGGAGCCCGAGAATTTGAGAAGACAGATGATTACAGAATACAGGTGATTAAGAAGATAGACCTGGAACTTGGAAGCTTGAATGCAGTCTCAGCATTCTTTCAGTATTTGCGGTAAAGGTAAAGGTAAAATTTTTGTTGAGTCGCTGCCTATAGTCTATAGCAGTATAGACAGTATTAGCCTAGTACTATATAGTATTACAGAGGTCCATACGCAGTATGACTCTCTACAGAAGGTCTACTCTATGCTTTGCTGGAGTGCCCGGCCCAGGCCCAGGCAAGATTGAGACTAAAGTGAACGAGCATAAGATGTTGTAAAATTAGTCTTCTCCACTATATTTGTAGTTGTATCCCCATTTCTCACATTAAATGGCCAGGACAGTCGATGGCAATTTGTTATTGTTGTTGGCCCGTGCCGCATAGGCTTATTCGTACAACACACCTGGAACAACTTTAGAATACCCCACCATGCGGATTTAAGGGGTTTTTTTGTCCACCAACCCAACGCTTCAACCTGTCAAAGTACTAGGTGCCGAGATATAGTCTTGAATGGCAATCCAAAATCGTACCAACGTGCCAACGTGCGCGTGCCAACGTACGTGCCGACATAAGTTGAGAGACGGGACTTGAATTTAATTCTCCAACGTGTCAACGTGCCAACAATTATTACAAGCCAACATAAGTTGAGAGACGGGACTTGAATTTAAGTCGCCAACGCGCCAACGTGCCAACGTGCCAACATAAGTTGAGAGACTTGAATTTAATTCTCCAACGTGCCAACGTGCCATCGAGCCAACATAAGTTGAGAGACTTGAATTTAATTCTCCAACGTGCCAACGATCCAACGAGCCAACATAAGTTGAGAGACTTGAATTTAATTCTCCAACGTGCCAACGTTCCAACGCGCCAATATAAGTTGAGAGACTTGAATTTAATTCTCCAACGTGCCAACGAGCCAACATAAGTTGAGAGACTTGAATTTAATTCTCCAACGTGCCAACGTTCCAACGAGCCAATATAGTTGAGACATTTGAATTTAATTCTCCAACGTGCCAACGTATCAACGAACCAACATAACTTGAGAGAGTTGATTTTAAATCGCCAACGTGCCAACGAGCCAACATAAGTTGAGAGACTTGAATTTAATTCTCCAACGTGCCAACGTTCCAACGAACCAACATAAGTTTAGAGACTTGGATTTAAGTTGCCATCGTGTCAACGCGCCAACGTGCCAACGAGCCAACATTAGTTGAGACATTTGAATTTAAATCGCCAACGTGCCAAAGTGCCAACGAGCCAACATTAGTTGAGAGACTTGAATTTAAATCGCCAACGTGACAACGCGCCAACGTGCCAACGAGCCGACATTAGTTGAGAGACTTGAATTTAAATCGCCAACGTGCCAACGAGCCAACATTAGTTGAGAGACTTGAATTTAAATCGCCAACGTGCCAACGCCAACGAGCCAACATAAGTTGAGAGACTTGAATTTAAATCGCCAACGTGCCAACGCGCCAACGTGCCAACGAGCCGACATAAGTTGAGAGACTTGAATTTAAATCGCCAACGTGCCAACGAGACATTAGTTGAGAGTCTTGAATTTGAATCGCCAACGTGCGGACATGCCAACCTTTTTTTTTTATTATTGAAGATAACACTATCTTTGTATAAGCTCTCTTATGTTACATTATCTATAGCAATTACACAAAAAAAGAATTACAATTGTAAGGTGCTATATACATGTATACTGAATATCTAAGTACACAATTTGCTTTAAATCCTTGATAATAAAAAGAACAGTTTATTTTCTGATTGTTATCAATTACTAAACCATTTTATTATTTTATGTTTGGAAATAATTATATAATCAGCTTTCACTATTTTTGAGCCATGAGGTATTGAAAAGTTAAGCACACTTCCTGGTATTTTCTCTCAATACACATCTCGCACCTCTTTTTGATATCAATATCAACTTAGAATGCTTTATCCATGTGTCCTTGTGCACTAGCAATATTATTGATCAATAACCTTTACTCCCTTATAATTATAAAGACCACGAAATAGAATTTTACCTAACGCTCTATACTGAATACTTCCGACATGCGCCGTTTTAAGATGAGCCACGCCAGGCTTATTACATACATTTATAGCATTTTTGTCGGTTATACTTGACTTACTTCTCTTTATTATGTTATGTCCTTGTAATTTCCTCCGCAAAATGACAAACAATGTTACATTTGTTATTTAACTTTATGCCCCGTTTTAATTATTATTACGCCTTATTATGTTATTTGTCACTGTCTTTAATTATTATTAGTTATGTTATTGTTTGTACGTACTCCTGGTAGTATTATAAATAAAAGGGGTAATTACCGCTAGGTGAAAGGGCATAATAACGATGAGAAGGGGGTAACTGTGTGTGTGAGTATGAAGTGAGTAATTTCGCTCTTAAATACGCCCCTGATTGCCGATGAAAAAGAGTAGAAAGTCTTAAGGGACTAACTTCGCTCTTAAATACGCCCTGATTGCCGATGAAAAGGATATTATTAAGTAGAATATATTGCTATTTATTATAAAGGAAAAGGTAGATTTTTCTACCGGTATTTGAAACTGCAACTATCACATTTTAATTTAGGGTATCATCACATTACAAAGGAAAAGGGCATTTATCAAATTAAATATATATATATATTAATTGCAGTAAAACAATTATTCTTCGTACGTATAATTAGTCATTTTGGAAAAAACTTTAAAAAGTAGGCGTGCGGGACTTCGTGCCCCCCTAAATTGCCCACATACAAACAACCATCACACATAATTATGTTCATAATTTTTATAAACGTTATAATTCTAAATGAAAGTTTCGCTTGTACCAGTTAAATATTCGTCTAATAGAAAAATATCCTAAGCACTAATTGAAACTGTTTTGTACACAACCAAATGTAAAACAATTTTGTTAACCACCTAAAGGTCGAT
The DNA here is from genome assembly GCA_037976565.1 of Mesocentrotus franciscanus. Lineage (NCBI taxonomy): Eukaryota > Metazoa > Echinodermata > Echinoidea > Camarodonta > Strongylocentrotidae > Mesocentrotus > Mesocentrotus franciscanus. The sequence continues at coordinate 5,549,846 of CP137672.1, forward strand.
ATTCATCCATATATTCATTTCATATACAATCATATGAACGAATTATCTCATAACTGCTCTCCTCATTTGGTAAGTGGGTTATTTACATAATATGTTTGCATTTTCTTGGTTATTTATTTTGGTTTACAAAATATTAATCTGTTGATTATGCTTCAACTGCAAGCTTGACTGCTTATACTGAGTGATAAGTTATACTTATAGTGATAGTGAAACAAGCTAGGCATTTCCAGAATCTGTAGTAGTAGTACTCAGGGGTGGATCCAACCTGCGGCAAGAGAGGGGCCAAAAGGGGCTCACTGTGGGAAAATTTGAAAATCGCGGCGCCGATTTTGAGCTCATTGAGGGGGTGGAGGGCGGGCGTGGGGTAGTGAGCACAATTTTTTTGTTTTTGTTGCCCTAAAATTTGAAAATCGTGCCGGCCGATTTTTAGCTCAGTGGGGCCTGGGGAGGAGGGGGGATATTGAGCACAATTTTTATATTGCCCCGAAAATTTGAAAATCGTGCCGGCCGATTTTTTGCTCAACGGGGGCAGTGCTATTTAAAAAAATCAACATCCACCCCTTGAGCGCCAGGAGGGAGCACATCTTCTTCTTTTACTACAAAAAGGGTGTTTTTACCTGTGAAGTGTGATGTATCACTGTAGAGGTGAAGGTACATGAATCATGCGCCAAGATTTAGATGATGGAAACAAATTTTGAATCATTAATTAATGTTGTCTATGCATGATGAAAAGTCGTGGCTGAGAAATGAAAAGACATTATTTATTTCTGTATTACAGTATTAGAAATTATATTTGTTGAAAAATGTATAACATGAGAACAACTGTCCTATGTTACCCTAGGACACCAGGTTCCGCGTCACCCTAGGACACCGGGTCCCGTCACCCTAGGACACCGGTTCCCCGCACCCTACGACACCGGAGTTTGCTACCCTAACTCTAACCCTAACCCTAACCCTAGGACACCGGTCCCGTCACCCTAGGACACCGGGTCCCGTCACCCTAGGACACCGAGTTTGCGTTACCCTAACTCTAACCCTAACCCTAACCCTAGGACACCGGGTCGCCCACCCTAGGACACCGGAGTTTGCGTCACCCTAGGACACCGGGTCCCGTCACCCTAGGACACCGAGTTTGCGACCTAACTCTAACCCTAGGACACCGGGTCCCGTCACCCTAGGACACCGGGTCCCGTCACCCTAGGACACCGGGTCGCGGTCACCCTAGGACAAAGGAGTTTGCGTTACCCTAACTCTAACCCTAGGACACCGGGTCCCGCCAACCTAGGACACCGAGTCCGCGTCACCCTAGGACACCGGGTCCCGTCACCCTAGAGACACCGGAGTTTGCGTTACCCTAACTCTAACCCTAACCCTAACCCTAGGACACCGAGTCCCGCCACCCTAGGACACCGAGTCCCGTCACCCTAGGACACCGGGTCCCGCTCACCCTAGGACACCGAGTTTGCGTTACCCTAACTCTAACCCTAACCCTAACCCTAGGACACCGAGTCCCGCGTCACCCTAGGACACCGGGTCGCGCGTCACCCTAGGACACCGGAGTTTGCGTCACCCTAGGACACCGGGTCCCGCCACCCTAGGACACTGGAGTTTGCGTTACCCTAACTCTAACCCTAGGACACCGGGTCCCGTCACCCTAGGACACCGAGTCCGCGTCACCCTAGGACACCGGGTCCCGTCACCCTAGGACACCTGAGTTTGCGTTACCCTAACTCTAACCCTAACCCTAACCCTAGGACACCGGGTCGCGCGTCACCCTAGGACACCGGAGTTTGCGTCACCCTAGGACACCGGGTCCCGTCACCCTAGGACACTGGAGTTTGCGTTACCCTAACTCTAACCCTAGGACACCGGGTCCCGCTCAACCTAGGACACCGAGTCCCGTCACCCTAGGACACCGGGTCCCGTCACCTAGGACACCGGGTCCCGTCACCCTAGGACACCGGAGTTTGTGTTACCCATATTAATCTTCTGTAAATTGATAATTAAACTATACTAAAACAAATGTAACATCTATTTTTACTTTAGTCTCGCATCTTTTAATTTTTTTTTAATTTTCCTTGTTTTTTTAGTGCCTTCCAAATGTGTCATGAATAAAGTGTTGTGAGCCTTTCCTTAGAAAACTCTAAACAGCGACCGTCTTCCAAAAAATTCAAAACCGGGAACGTCGCCAAAATCTCCCTGGTTTCTAGCTGGTGCAGTGCGGTAATGGTATATACACGTACACGATCAGGCTGGGGTCTATACTTGCATGTTTACGCTATAGCAGGATTTAGAAACTAGGGCAGACGACGAGTGAGAATTTGGGAATAATTTGATGATTTTATGCATTTATATCCCATTTAAACAAACAAAATACATACTTTTTATTCATTATAAAAAAATATTTAAAAACGGTGAAAAAAGAAAACTTTAAAAAGCCGAACGTAGATATTCACATCTTTTTTTTTTAGGCCTAAGTTAGGAAGTCTTGAATGTAAATCGCCATCGATATCGTGCCAACGTGCCAACGTTCTAACAATGAAATCATAAAGTAAACGTGATATTCCAATCATTTCATATTGTAGTAATTTAAAACAACCCCTCCCACGTACTTTAAAAGAAAGACAATTGTAAATCGCCATCGTGCCAACGCGCCAACGTGCCTAGAGATTAATGTAAATTAATTGTATACTAGCAGGACCCGTGGAAAATCCACGGGATTCTAGGGAGGGTGGGGGTTGAAAATAGATATGTGCTAACGATTATTATTATCAATATTATTATATATTTGTTTTTATTTATTTTTATTTTTAATAATATTTTTAAAGATAATTTCTTTTTATCATTTTATAATTTTTCTTCTTCTTTTCATTAATATTGTACTCGTTAGAATATCAACCTTTTGTTTGCTGTCCCATGTATCATTTTGAATTTTTTTTTATAAATATGTATCATGTAATAAAACTTGAAAATTGGAAGAAAACAGTGAAATCAATAAGTTGTAATTAAAATTGATGCATATATTTTAGACTAATACTTTCTTTTAATTCGTTAATTACGATTATTGTCGTCACTTAAATTCGTTCCTACTTTTTCACTATCCCTTTCCGGATCCTCACTCGTTATCTATACGAATATTGTTGTCATGCATGCACTGAAAATAATATACAAATATACATAAAATGACACTCGAGGATCTAGCTAAAACTATTCGCATCGAAGGAACATCAAATCGTATTATATTCTCCCGAGGGCCATCGCCCGAGGGAGAACAGTACTATTGATGTTCCTGAGTGCGAATAGTTTAGCTTGTTCGAGAATGAGTCATTGTATATTTGTTTTATATCCCTTCCACCCAGGCGCGGATCAAGGATTCCTTAGGGGGCCCAAATTTGAAGTTATGCGAGCCAAATATTGGTACGTAATGAGCAAAACGTTTTTTTTTTTTTTTTGGGGGAGGCCGGGGCAGACAAAACATCCGCATCACCCCACTCTTACATGCAAGCCCCGCTCAACGTTTTCATAGTGATTCGGGGTCAAGGGGCGGAGCCCCAGAAGCTCAGGGTTTTAGGCATTAAATTACGGTCAGATAAGCATCCGGGTCCGCCTTAGGGCCATTGAGTGGGTCCAGGGGCAGAGCCACCGGAAGTTCAGGGTTTTAGGCATTTAATTACGGTCAGATGAGTATAATTTGATACCTTATTTGTGGCACTGGCAGGTCACTCATTGGCGTGGGGTCCAGGGGCGGAGCCCCAGAAGCTCAGGGTTTTAGGCATTTAATCACGGTCAGATGAGCATATTTTGATACCTCATTATTTTGTGACACTGGCAGGTCACTATTTCTTTCTTTCTTTCTCTCTTTCTTTCTATTTCTCTTTAATATACTTTTTCCACAAAAAGTGGGAGGGGGGGGGAGCTCGAGCCCTCCGAGCCCCGCCATTCCGCGGACCCTGACATGTAGGCCTCTAAATAAGTATATTTTTGCCCGACTGTAAATTTGGGAATTTGTCATTTTCCAACAAACGCATCAAAAGTATAATGTACTAAAAATCTCGGAAAATTATGTCATTTCAGCAACATTTGTAAATCACCGGTATCGAATTAGAAATAAACCACGTTTAAATTTCATTTGGGGCAGGCCCCAAGCACCCAAGCCCCGTCAGTATGCAAGCGCCCGATCTACACCTTGTTGGCGGGAAAAATCGCAACTGATCTCCCTACCTTTCTTCTTTCTCTTTTTTTTCTTTCCCTTCCCTTCTTTCTCTCTCTTTAGGAGTGCTGGGGAAGGGACGCAAGGGCCGATTCACACGTTTTTGGCGGGATTAATCGCAACTGATCTCCCTTCTTTTCACCCTTTTCTTTTCTTCTTACTCTTTTTTGTTCCATTTTAGCTCTCTTTGTTGGCGGGGCGGGGGGGGGAGAGGCAAGGTTTTTGGCCCTCGATTCACAACTTGTTGGCGAGAAAATTGCAACTGATATCCCCTTCTTTTCCTTTCTTCCTCTTTTTTCTTTCTCTTTATCTCCTCTTTTCCTTTTTTCTTTCCCTTTCCTTCCTTCTCTCTTATTTTGTTGATGAGGGGTGGGGAGGCAACAGCCCGGGAGGCAAGGCCCTTTCGCGCCCCCATCTCCTTCTTATTTACACCTTTTCTTTTCTTCTTCCTCTTCTTTCTTTCCTTTCTCTCCCTTTTCCCTTCTTTTCCTTCTTTCTCTCTTTTTTCTTTGCTGGGGGGGGGGACCAAGGCCCCTGCCCCCATGGATCCGCGCCTCCTTCCACCTGTAGGCCTATCATTCCTTGCACACTTCTGTAATAGCATGTACGTACCGTACTCACATTCACATCACATTCAAAAAAGAAATAAAAGAAAACAACAATTGCACGGCTCAAACATGAAACATTGAATTATCTAAATACACGCTATATACAGGTACTACATGCAGTATAGCTAGAGTGCTGCAGTTACTGCATAGGTTAAATAGCATTGTGTGAGCGCCGTGACTGGCCTGACACCGCAGGAGTTGCCCGTGCGGAGGCATGTGATATTACCTAAGCTCGCTGAATTTGTCTTCTCTTCAGTTATATGGTCTCGACATTTACAATCTATTTGCGTTATTATTGTTGTGATTTCAATGTAGTTTTCATAAAAGACCAATAAAGCAGAAGCTTGGACTATGATTATGTTGGCATGGTCCACAGAATTTGTACAAATATATTCAAAGTAAAGATTTTACGCGAAAAATCGGACTGTTTGTGCCAATATATTGCAACCGTCGCACGAATTATCTCGACTGTGTGTGTACGTGTGTGAGCGTAGAACCACGTATTACGTTGACGTCAGTTTGGCTGATGCGTATATATAGCAAGATGCCTCACACGGGATAGGCCCATCCCATCGCATCATGTATTTAGTACGCTACATGACGTGAGTGGCGTGTCTCTAGATAAAGTATCTCTTTGATTAGACTGCATATAGCAAGATGCCTAACACGGGATAGGCCCTACCCTTTGCGACGTGCATATTTGCTACAACACATCATGGACTGGACTGTCTCTTGATAGTGTGATCTCTTTGATTAGACGTGCAGAGGGCGGGTGCACGCCGCCGACTCACTCGCGGGTTCGTCGCCTCCTTGCACGGACGACGCCGGCCGTGCTCGTCCGCCCGTCCTCCCGGGACCCCGAAACCACCTTTAACGACATGGACGGCGACCACGGGTCGACGTGGTCACGCGGCATGCCCGATCCCATCCATTTGGAATTGTGTCGCTTCCGCGCCACGGCAGAGGCGGGCAGGGTCGGGGAAAGACGGGTTTGATGTCAAGAAATTCACATTGGCAGACCGTTACGCACCCCCCGCGGCGATTTTGCGTATTAATATATAGATTCCTTATTTTGCCAATGACGGACGGGCCAACGTGCCAACGCGCCAACGCTCCTTAATTCCTGCATATCTTTATTTGCCAATAAGAGGACACCATAAGTTCTCAACCCAACGTTGTTTGCCATCTAGAGGACACCATAAGTTCCCGTCTAGATTTTCTTTACTTTCCGACGGTAATTACATTGATTTCTGACGATTTTCAAGCGATATCAAGGGTAAATCATTAGAAATAACGTGTGCACATATTCAACACACTATAAATAAGATACTTTGATGTGTAAGAGACCAGAGCAAGTAGTGAAAGCATAAAAAATAACCACATTAGCATTCTCGAGTCGATGCGTTGGCAATTGCAGAAACTGGTCACGAATACTAAAGGACGGGACTACACTAATTGTTACGTTGGCGCGTTGGCGGACCAACGGACATACTACGTTATGGTGGGGTATTCTAAAGTTAAGCCACACACCTCCCCGACCTCAGCCGCAAGACGTCCTTCAGCACTCCGACAAAGCTTTTCCGAGGGGTCTAAAAGTAAAAGCTAAACAAAGGAGATGTGTTTCGACAACAAAAACAATTGTTACATTTATTACTGTATTTTCTAAATACCTGGAAAACTTGCTGAATACTCATTAGAGGTCCGTCTCCAGCTCTGTCCATCTTTTCTTGTTATTTCCTAAGTTATCATCATCCGGAAAGAGACATTAAATGACCAGTGGCTTCTGAGGTTAGTAGCGAGAGATTGAGAGAGCAGAAAAAAACAGAATAATACGTGCACACAATATGCACATCGCATGCACACGCGTATACAGGCATGGATCCGGATATAGCTACAAGCTAGCTCTAGCTCTACGTGCAAAAGATGAAAAGCCCTCTACTGTTTGAGAATTTATAGCGGACCAATGCTAATCATTATAATTGAGAGGATAACTTTAAATTAGGACATGGGGGCACTCTTTTAAATAATACAGGATATCCATCCAGCCCAACCTAGTCAGGGCAATTAAAATTGTGAATAGTTCATGTTAAATTATTTGAGAATATCTATCCATGCGTTTCATGATTTTTACTCATCTATAAGAAGAGGTTAGGAAGAGAAACAGTTTTATGGGGGAAAAGGGAAATGTTGTTGCCTTTATCAGGGAGATGTGAGTTTAAACCATAGAGCTATTTTTTATTATATAGCTCTATGGTTTATACTCACATCTCCCTGCCTTAATGAACACCATGCAACCTGAACTTAAACTAGTAAATTGTTTTCTCTTTCCGGTTTTAAGTTATTTTTTTTCTCTCTCTCTTATTTTGTTTAAACTTAAAACAGAGTTGAACGATATACGTGCATATAATATTAATAAGTCCCTTTTTTATTGTGGGTACCATGTCACCGAGTTTTACTTTAGAAGAGCGCCATCTCCATCTATAAAACTATTAAACCTAGCCCGTTTCTTATACATATAAAAAAGGGGAAAAACGATGTGTATACTGACATATATTATTATGTGGCCTGTGTGGATTCTTATTCTAAGTAGCCTCAAGACATGAAGCATTATAATGATATAAATGTTCCATATTTGATTTGGAACATCTGATGAGAGAGAGAGAGAGGGTGTGGGTGGGGGGGGGGTTAGGTCTATGCTTGGAGATAGTGCGATTGGGCAAAGAAATGGGAAGAATGGGAGAGCAAAGAAGAAATGAAGGAAGGAGGTGTTGAATATAGGATTGAAAGCTAGAAAAGAGGGAGAAGGGCGGGGAAAGGAGTAAGTAAAAAGTGCGAGAGAAAGGGGCAGGGGGAAAGGAGAGCCTGGGAGAGAGACAGAGATAGAGAGCTGCTGGAGCTGGGACAGTCAAGTTGCCCCCTCCCCCTCCTCTCCCCTCCTCCTCCCCCTCTCTCTTACACACACATTTTTCCATAGTTTTTTTTATTGATTCCAAAACAATACAAATCATTTTTTAGAAATACAGTTGTTTTTCATCTTGACATAGGCCTAATTCAATACATTTTAACGATTGATGAAAAAAATAATGAAATCAGTTGTAACATACATGTAAAACAAATAACCCGATCTAACCAAACACATTACTATACCCCCCCCCACCATGCGACACACGACACACACACACACATGCCCCCCAAGGCCGACCACACTTCCACACACACACCACACACTGTTCCTAACCTCCTTAGAATACCCAAAATTGGAGCGACAGAAAAATAATAATTTAAAAGAATGAATAAATAATTAAAACGAGGGTAAATTAATCCAGTGTTTAAAGTTCATGAAAAATACACTCGTTCCCACTTTTGTAAATGTAAGGCTAATTTACCTCTCCTCTCTGCAATATTCCTTTCTTCTTCCCTAAATTCCAACAGTTCTTTTTGAAAATCACCCAAAGACAATATTATGGACTTTCCCCTGCATCAATATTTCATTGCAAAAATAATTGAATTAAATATCTTTATTCGTGGGGAATTACCGGACAACCCTATAAATGAATATCCACCCAATCGACAGACCTTAATTCCCTTAGCTCAAACTTAGCTGTTACATTCTGCCATAACCTTTGAACATGTGCAAATTTGTTTCAATCTTTTGCTTACAACATGAGCACAAGTATATATTGCTCCATGAAGCAGTTTATATTGAATTTTTCTTAGTTTGTTGACAGGAGTAACTTCTCAGAATACCCAAAATTGGAGCGACAGAAAAAAAAAGAATAAAAAAAAGAATAAAAAAAAAAGAATAAATAATTAAAACGAGGCTAAAATAATTCAGTGTTAGGCCTACTAAATATCTCCCTATATACCTCATTTGAAAAATCTGAAAATCCCCGTCCATCACGAATCTTCACAACAAATATATTGTGTAGCTTCTCTATGAAATATTTATAAACCTTCCTCGATAATAAATCTCTGAGGAGCTTCGCAGTACCGTTAAACTGCATTAAAATATCATACTCTTTTCCATCCACTAAACTCCAGTTATCCTTTTTTCCGCTTCTCAAAATAGCTTCCCCAATACTCCATACATCAACAATTTTGTTTCCTTTTAACCCTAAATGTTGAAAATGAGATATTGACCGCATCCTATTTTCAGCAAATATATCTCGAACTGAAACTATATTGCTTTTAAACAAATCTTCATCAAAAATCATTTTATTTTTTAATAAGAAATTGTTATTGTTAAAAATAATTCGATTATTTTTTCTTCAAAATTCCTACAACCTTCTAACTCTTCCCATGCTTTAATCATTTCTAAATAGAATTAGGTACTTTGAAACTTAATAACTTGGAATCATAGTAACACAAGAAAATAAATCTACCTCCTACCACCTTGAAGCAGAAATCAAAGTATAGCTTCCATCTCATTGATTTTTCTCCGTACAATAGTCTTTTACCCACATTACACGTTGGGTTTTTACAAACGAGTCAAAATTTGTCATTCGTAACCCCTTTCATTATAACCTTGATACAATATTAATCTCTTAATTCGATCTTTCCCATTCCAAATAAATTCAAAACATATTTTCTGTATTTCCGATATGGCCCACTTTGGAACCACTAGTACAGCAAAAACGTAATTTAATTTACATAATGCACAATTAATAAATGATTTTTCCAAACACCGTAAGGTCCCTCTGTTTCCACCATCCGAGAAGTCTTTTAATCTTGCTTAAAATCTCCTTATAATTCAACTCCTCTCTTATTCTGACGTCTAACGCAAAATACTATTATTATTATATTGCGATTATTCATATAGCCCAATTGGTCTACGTGCAGGGGCGGCGATTTCTTTTCATGACCGGGGGGCGAAATGCGAGGGAGCAGTTTGGGGGGAGCAGAAAAAAAGAAAATCAGCATCACCACCACTCTTACGTGTTACATGCAGGCCCCGCGGAACGTTTTTCAAAATGTGGGGGGCTAAATTATTTACGATCAGGAAGAGCGTAGCGTAAATTGGCGTGGGGTCAGGGGACGACCCCGGCTAAAAAAATTGAGGGGTGACGTGTCCCCCCGTCCCCCCGGGATCGCCGCCCCTGTCTACGTGTATGACTTCCTCAAGTACTCCCTTAATTCTTGTAGCTAACACCTTTGACAACATTTTGTTATCAACATTTAATAATGTAATTGGCCTTAATAATCCCTTGTTTTTGTGATATGGATAAACTCCCCATGTCATATCCTTCATTTAAAGCATCTACCAAAACATTTCCGATATTTAACCAAAACGTAACATAAAATTCAGCTGTAAGTTAGGCCATTATTCCCCGGAGACTTGTTTAATTTCATAGCCTTCAATACCTTTAAAGGGATGGGGTAACTTTGTCTCAGATTCTGAAACAAAATCCTGGATTTAGATCATGCTGCAATGATAATTATAAACTTTAGGTCAGTAAGGAACCCCATGACTTTTACAAGCCGATCGCCTGTCAGATTATCAAGATATTCATGATTGGAAATCGAAATCAAATTTTGCGTTTTCCTAACGGATTTCATAACACTAAAGTCTATTGGGGAAAATGAGTATGGTAAAACCGGTCGCTCAAAGATTTTTACTTTTTTGAGGCACTTCATGGTCATTTTGAAGCGCAATTTTTACAGGGCTTCATTATTACACCATACCACAGACACTGATAACACGTAGGGCCATGCATCTCAGATTTAACAGTGTTAAACGATGCCTTTAAGCACTCATCTTTAAGCACACACACACTCTGTCACACACACACACATACACCCACTCTCTCTCTCTCTATCTCTCCGCTCTTTTTCCTTGATCTATACAGTATAATCAATCAAATAATTGAAATCACAATAGCTCCATTGCCATGTGAGCGAAATGATCTGATTTCAAATAAAACCTATGAAATTACGAAATTACTTAGCTCAGAGGTGTGCATGATTGACAGCTTTAACCCACAGGATATATAAAGGGTCTAAGGATCAAGATTATTGTAAACACGGGTCAGGGTAGACTAACAACTAAAGCCTTTGAAAAGTAAACAAAATATGAAAAGTTATACCACAGTTTCGTGACCTATATAAACTTTGTTTGTACCACAGCAGAAATATGAAGTTGTAAACCACCTAGAGACTCCTAATAAATTGCGAAACGGGTTAATTAATTATATTTTTACAATTGTTTAGTTTCAGTTTTCTTTACGGATAAATTTTCTTATATAACTGAAGATAATTATGGCGTATATATTCAGTACTGAACGCCATAAAACTACTACCAACAACAACAACAACGGCTTTGGTTATGCAACTGTATAATCAATCATTCGACCAATCAACCTGTATTAACCAATATTAATCAATCAATCAATCAATCAACCAAACAGTCAGTCAAACAGACTAATTAATTTATCTTTCTATCTATCTATCAATCAATCAATCAATCATCTACCAATACATGTATATACAATAAATAAATCAATAAATAAATAAATCAATCAATCAATCAGTCAGTCAAACATACCAATCAATTCACCTATCTATCTATCAATCAATCAATCATCTACCAATACATGTATATATAATAAATAAATAAATCAATAAATCAATCAATCAATCAGTCAAACATACCAATCAATTCACCTATCTATCAATCAATCAATCAATCATCTACCAATACATGTATATATAATAAATCAATCAATCAATCAATCAATCAATCAATCAGTCAGTCAAACAGACTAATCAACTTATCTATCTATCTATCTATCAATCAATCAATCATCTACCAATACATGTCTATACAATCAATCAATCATTCAATCAGTCAGTCAAACAGGCTAATCAATTTACCTATCAATCAATCATCTACCAATACACGTATATACATTAAATAAATAAATCAATCAATCAATTAATCAATCAGTCAGTCAAACAGACCAATCAATTTATCTATCTATCAATCAATCAATAATCTACCAATACATGTCTATACAATCAATCAATCATTCAATCAGTCAGTCAAACAGGGTAATCAATTTATCTTTCTATCTATCAATCAATCATCTACCAATACACGTATATACATTAAATAAATTAATCAATCAATTAATCAATCAGTCAGTCAAACAGACCAATCAATTTATCTATCTATCAATCAATCAATAATCTACCAATACATGTCTATACAATCAATCAATCATTCAATCAGTCAGTCAAACAGGCTAATCAATTTACCTATCAATCAATCATCTACCAATACATGTATATACATTAAATAAATCAATCAGTCAATCAATTAATCAATCAGTCAGTCAAACAGACCAATCAATTTATCTATCTATCTATCTAAATATCTACCAATACATGTATGTACAATAAATCAATCAATCAATCAATTAATCAATCAGTCAGTCAAACAGACCAATCAATTTATCTATCTATCTATCTACCTATCAATCAATCAATCAGTCATCTACCAATACATGTATATACAATAAATCATCCTAATAACCCCAAATTAAGTCAGTTTATATACCCTTTATTGGTTTCGTTTTTTGTTTTTGTCATTAATGTTGCATTAGCGGTAATAAATAAACAGGTAGTCATACTGTCAACTAAAAGGCCCATGCAAAGAGCTGGGATTCGAATCTTCAATCCTTGGATTGAGGGTAAAGTGAATAAACCACTATACCACGAGGTTTGCATTGAAACTGGCGGGATCATGATCAAACACTTAATACCAGCCGATTGTAATTTTTGTTCGATATCATCCTCAATTAAAATGCAAGTTGGTTAGATCTCCTTCTTAAAGAAAAAAAGGGTAACAAAAATATCTCACATCACTGTAGACGATAATCATTGACAATAAATTCCTCGCCATCTAAACAAAAATATCATAACACATGGGTGAATACACCTATTCACGGTTAAGGCCGCCATTTTAATTTGCGAGTAAACATTGCGTCATCAATGTTTTCAGACGCGCATGTATTGTTGCGTCACTGCCTGCGCTTCGCGCTCACATCATATCGACATGTCATTTGCTTTGCATGCTGCATAAAATAAAAGTTACTCGCAATATTTACTCACTATTTAAAATGGCGCCCGTGTCGGCGCATGCGCACTCTTGTAAGTTCAATAATGTATGTTAAGTACCTAAATATTATCATTATACAGCTTTTCAGTATTGTTACTAAACACTTATTTCAACTTTGTATTATGAATCAAAAATGTATTCTGATCATGCATTTGCACAAAAGAATTATATCATAAAAATATATAATTTCATAAAAATAAAAGAAAAATATGGATTTTTAAAAAAACTCTAGGGTAGGAAATGAAGGCAGAATGACGCCCTTCAAAAGTACCCCTCCCCCTCCAAACAAAAAAATCGCATGCAGACATTATTGGTAAATTTAATGCTCGAATTCACAAAGGAATATTGTCGCATACATGGGAAGGATTAAGTTCTCATACTGTTAAGAAAATGTTTATCTAACGTACAATAGACATAATAACTTAATACAATGTACTTGAAAATGTAGAAGTACTAACCCCGTGTTTCTTGCATAGAACATTCATATTGACTAACATGTAGCAAAATCATGTGCATAATTGCATATTATAGCCTTTTGTCAATCTCAGTAAATTTATCTGGGATAAATAATAACATTTAACAGTGCATTATGCATGACAATGCAACAATTTATATTTATTTTACTCATATTTACTATGATCTAGAGTTCACATTGTTTTAAAACGAAAATTATATTTTGAGAATAATGAAAAAAAAGAACATGACGAAATGAGAGTCATATCCTTCAATTTCATAAACGTTCAATCAGCATATTTATTAGATATAATAGTAATGATAAAAGGCACGTAATATTACATTGCGCTATAGACATTTTTTATCGTGCAAGAATATTGCTTCAGCCTGGCTATACCCTAAAGGCCTAAACCAGAGTACTGTGGAAGTTTCAGGAGTCTCTCCCTATGGCAAATGTAGACTATTAAAGTCTTGCCAAATGACGTTAGTGCTAAGGCAGGGATTTGAACCCGAACCCTGTGGTCCACAGTCCGCTGACTTATCCCTTGTGAGCAGATCCGTAAATAATTGTCAAAAGAATATGTTGTATTTTATATCGGCAAAAGCGATAAAAAATCATTTTATCGACTAAAAGTCAATCTGTTTTCCTATACTACCAAACTATTCATAACATATATTTGTGCATGACTTAGCATGTTGAACTTACCTACACATTCAAAATTATACAAGTCTATCATTATTACGAACGTCTGCAAGATCAATGTATTGCGATATGTTCATTGTTTATAAGACGTACAAAGCGACAATTCATTTTTAGGCAGTTTATTTTTTAAAGGCTAAACTACAACAATTTTGTCATAACATGTCATTTTGCAAATACGTTGCTATTCTCTAGCCGCTAATCATTTTATAAACAATTAGAGGGATATAGTAGACGCGCATTATACTACAGCGTCTTCAAAATAATATAAGCTTTCCAAATATTGTTTTAAGACCCGTTGCATACGAGGTCTCATTTCGCTGGCGTAGTGCTGCGCCAGTGACGCGTTTTTTGACGCACCTTGTGAGAGAGATATCGTGCAGGCGGTGAATGCAAAATGAAAAGTGCAATATTGCGTTGACGACTTATTGGCGCTTCCCTTCATAGGCTCTTTAAGCGCTCTATTTGGCTCTATATTAGCGCATGTAATGGCGCAAGCGAAATGGACGCCTAGCGTACAACGGGTTTTAGAATAACCACTCGCTTGCATACAAACTTCAGCCTTTGAATGAGTATATATATAAGGCACAATGGATTGTCATTTAGCTCCCTATAAGAGATACGTGCATGTATGACAGTTTACTTTATATTTCAAAGACATTAAAAAACAAAAACAAGTAATTCAGCCAAATCACATTTTAAAACACAAATGTAAAGAAAAGAAATTACAGGATAACATATTCATGCCATACTACGTTAAAATACGCTCTAGTTTCTATACGGAGGAACATAATTCGCCTCAAGACAAAATTACTACCATCAACGAAAAAGAACTTTAACCATTATTAACGACAGTCTGGGGAACAATTTTGATTTCCGTATAGTATGCGACTAGGTAAGAAAATGAAATACAGCTTAACTGACGAGCTGCTTAAACTTCGCAGCGATAAGATTATACAACAGCATTCAATATTTTGTATACATTGAATAAGTTTGAAATTATACAAAATGCGTATCGAAATATACTTTATCAAGAATACAAGCATCACAACTCTAAACAAAATATGAAGAAACAAGAAGAAGAAACAAATTCTACATTATAAACTTTGATAATTTTGATGAAAAATATTAACAATATAATTATATAGACAGCAATGTAGATTATTTCAATATTCACATTAACCATCAAGTAATGGGAGCACTATAGACTGTTTGTATGTGCAGCTCACGAGACCAACTGCCCACGAGACTGACAGCCCACGATAACTACCCCCTAGGGTAGTTGACCTAGAGGATGGTTGTCGTAGGGGTAGTTTTCTGGGGTAGTTGTCCGGGGTAGTTGTCCTAGGGATAGTTGTCCTAGGAGGTAGTTGTCTTGGGGTAGTTGTCCGGGTGTAGTTGTCCTAGGGTAGTTGTCTGGGCGTAGTTGTCCGGGGGTAGTTGTCCTAGTGGGGTAGTAGTCCAAGAGGGTGTTGCCCTAGGGGGTAGTTGTCCTAGGGGGTGGTTATCCTATAGTGGCGGTTATCCGGGGGTGGTTGTCCAGTGGGTAGGTGTCCTAACCATATTAAAGATTGCATATATCTCCATGGTTTGGAATCGGTTTGGCGATGTGACCGAGGTATGACTCTAACATTCAAACTTCGGCAAATGGATGCTTCCGTAAACGCGATGACAGTTAAAAGATAATGATTGAAGCTTGGAAAGACCAAATAAGACATCAATAACATTGACGTAGGACTAGAATGTCTTGTCGATGACAACAGCCACGACGAGGATGATGAAAGCGTTGTCGATGACGGCAATGATCAGCACTCTATCGTCAATTTACGCTTATTCGCTGGCAAGAATAGTCAAGTCGATGTCATCCCGCCGTTATACAACGCTATCGTCGGGAGCATCGACCGCCTTTGTCGATGTCAGCCCTTGGTCGCCCTCTGGGGTTTCCTTCCTTGTTACGACGCCATTTTGATCAACAGCCATCTTGTAGAGGATTTTTCTATTAAAAGGAGAACAAATGAACAACGGGAAAGACAAATTAGCAATGATTTTTGCATTGATATAAAATGCCAATATATCTGTCTATATTGGCTACATTGCCCATGGGCTGTATCACTATTTTAGCACAATTAATATGTTTTTTTTAAATCTAACTTCATATTGTCATGGGAACAAAAAGTCATACGTTCATGCAAGAATAGTTTAATATTTTTTAAAAAGGGACTGAAACTGTATTTGTATCCTAAATACCCTTGAAAAATCCAGCCAATCTTTTATCTTCCGAATCTCTCTTTTCCACAGTTCATTTGTGTGCTGTGTTAGTATCCTTGTGATGTATAATCTATGCTCCATAACAGTTAATTGTATATCTTAGTCATGGGAACTTGGTCTTACAAAGCCACATCACAGGCTTGTGACATTTCTCCTGTTTTCATTTTATATAAATTGTTTTAATTTAAAACTGATTTAACAAATCGCACATTTGCACTCTCTAGAGATGCCCAAGGTGCCTACAAAATAATTTCAATTCATAAGATCCTAAGTCATGTAATAAAATTAATATATATACTTGTATCCAATCAACTAAAAGCTGAAATCTAAGAAGGGAAATTTGAAGAGAAGGACGAGATCTGGGGAGAGGTGAACTTGAAAATTTGTGAGCGTTTTCATAATATGCAAATGTGGAAGTACATCAGAGAAAGAAATGCTCCCTTCATATTCTAAATATGACATGTAACAGTTTAAAAATGTGGGCCTCATATTTATGCCACAAGTTTGTGTAGTCCCATACACATCTTTCTGTGTAAAGTGCTTGTTACTTTTACCAAGACTGGGCCAATTTCTTATCATTTTGATGATTCCAGAACCTTGCAGTACACACCAATACTTATATGCTACATGATCAACTTTTTCTGATCGATTTCACACCGTTTCTTTCACAATGCAATTGCATGACCAGAACTCAACTTTATCTCCAATTGTAACCAGCAAACATTTAATGTGAGTTTTACGTATGGCTTGGAAAGTTTGAAGGTTATTGGCCGTTTGAAGAGAAAATGATAACTTATTCGGCAGAGATGGAACTGCTGATGCCAATGCCATACCCTACCCCCCTCAATTTATTTTAGTCCGGATATCACTAAATGAACGTAAACTAGAACGACTTGGACTTTCCCCCCTACACACATTCATGTGACTTACACGTTTCATAAATAGGTCTACTAAAATCCGTACTAAAAGGGGCACTGTGATCACGAATTAGGAAGTCTAACGTGGAAACCATGACTAAAATCGGCCGAGATATCAAGAGCTAGATAAATACAACTGCCTAGCACCACAGAATGGGGAGATCTATTCATAGTTTAAACAAACCGAATGCTTCCCATTCTTAAGCAAATCGTACTAAAAGCAAGTTGTACTTAAAGCAGGATTAAAGGGGCCCATATTAATTTGAAGCTTCCAAGGAAGTCATCGCCATTCCTGTAGAGAAGAATTATCAAGTGGCCAGTTGCAGTTCGACGGAGGGGAGACAGGGGCATTGGGGCCCTGGAAAAAAAAGCACACAGAATTCAAGGTCCAATTTCTCGAATCTGTCATAATATAACCTAAGTTCGAGGACTTAGGGTAGGCATCCCACTGTAAAACGTAGTCATTATAAAACATCTCCTTGGGGGAATGTCCAGAACTACTTTGACTTGTGACGGTTTTGAAAAACGGCCCTAGATGGATATTGTTAATGTTGGTCTACAGAAGGTAATCTCTCTCTCATACCTTTCTTTTATAATTCCTATGCTTTTTACGAATTGCTGTACGTAGCAACTCTACATAGAATTTTATTCATGGCGACTTTTTCCATTTGGTTTAGAGTTGACATTGTCGACACGACACATGAAGTAAATGATAAAATGTATTCCCCAATGTGCCCCTGATTCCCGGCCAAAAGCAGTTTAGCCCCAAAGGACACATGAAAATTATACATTTTTTTGGTCAAAGAAACTGTCTCATCTGTGCCCCCATGTTTATCCCGGATCCGCTACTGCAGTTACTAAAACAATTGAAATATCGTTCCAAGAATAGTCTAACAGATCCTGTTCTCAAATAAATCTTTAGTTGTTTTCCGAATTGATGATCCGTAATACATCAGCCCCATCGCCAAAACCAACGGCAAACCGACCGATTTTTTTTTTCTTCAGTGTGGGGGTCAGGCAATTTCTTGTTCGGTCTATATAGTCAGTCTGGTGTTGGTCTCGTGGGTGCGACTGTGGTATTTACCTTGCATCTTGTTCAACCTTTCAAACAAACATGATTCCAATAATAATTCAAGTTCAGATATGATACAAGGTTACTGCGGTTGTTTAGAGGGAGAATCATCATGGCGCAGCTAGTCTATTGTCAATAAAGTAGAATGGTATTATGGAAAAAAGCTGTTATCGAGACAGCAACTAAGTCTTGATACAACTATAACACGTAAACTGAATGGGAAAATAATTTAAATACGTCGAAAGAGGGGCAAGTGGAATTGGTGGAATTGGTAGACTTGTAGTATTGAATGTCACAGTTCTATACATCACTAGTAAATGATAAAAAAACATATCTCTTTTATCACAAATGTAAAATATAAAGCAACTTGATACCTATAAATACTTTACTTTTAAAATCTCTGATAATCTATCATCAAAATCGGAAATTCGCATGTGATGTACTTGTACATGAACATACATGTACTGTATGAACAATAACCAATGGCCTCGAGAATAATTATGCCCTTTTAGAAAAGCTTTTATTTGCATTCGACATTTGACAAATATATATACCTTATAGTTTGCTCAAATATATACTGTAGCGTGCGAAAAGGTCACACCCTCCTTTCTCTCGTCCAGTTACACAAATCAGTCTTTCTTCTCATGACAAATGAACTGCTAATTCAAGATAAACCGTCAACAAGTCAACAAATACTTCAAGCCACTCCTATATTTTTCCCATTCAATCTTTGTTACGGGTTTGTTGTTGATAATGGTAATTTAATCGAAGCGCATCTTTGCATAAAATCAGCTCCGTCATAAAAGAATATTAATGATGTTTGTGAAACGTGCATTGAAAATGGATTAGCTGATTCGGTGCATGCTTCTAAAGTACATGATGATTGTGTGCATGAGAAAATGAACTTGTTTGAAACTATACCCCCGCTGCCTTTATTGTGTCCGTTTAGGCAGACGTGACAGAACAAATCATTTAAAACGTGAAATGACGTCAAACATTTGCAAATACAACATTCCTCTCGAAGAAACGTGCACGGCATGGACATTTCATACACTAAAACAAGGTCATTTGGCTAGGTGCACGAAAACCAATCCTGAATTTAAGGAGACATGGTGGTTAACTGGTTATGGTCATTTGGATAAATGAAAATTATTTGATGTAATAAAACGCAGTCATTCGGTCTTACGGTGATTAGACCACCGATAAAGGGTTAATACTGAATTGAAAATTCCGAAAAAAAATAAATTCTGTATCACCGTCTACTTTGAGCCACAGGGGCGTTAACTTTGTGTTAAAGCAATACTTCTAACGTCTTTGTGGCTCCAAACGGAATATACGAGCTTTCATTTACTGTATGAAAGGATAGTGCCATTGAAATATATGAGAATGACACACACAATGGTAAATTCAGATAATCATTATCCAAGACAAGGATAGAGATTGTAATCCTTACAATGAAACCATTAGTGATTGATATTACAATACCATTACATGATAATTAAGCAACCAATAACGATATAGTTGATAGCCCTGGAATATAGTTATGATTTCGTACTGTATATAGCTGACAATAGATCGCAAGGACTTAAACAAAAGTCAGGGGGTAATTTCAATATGTATCCTATGAAAATTATGTTGGGATGACCTAATACGTCATTGTGATGTTAGCACAAATCAAAAGGTGACGGACAAGACTTTAGCAACTGCCTTAGGTTGATTTTTCGAAAGTCTTTGCTATCATTTTAAATATCTTCCCATTGTATGTGATATGTTTTATTTGAGTGTGGTCGACCCCAACAAATACCAAGTCCCCATTACATGTTACCAGTGTTGTGGTCGAGGGGTCCCCAGACCAAGAACAGTCATGACAGTATGAAAGTTTTGATTACATTCAATCTGCATTATGTCTCGTAGTAGACACCAAACCCGAGACAACAAAAAAACCCGAGAAATGTACTGGACTCGCTGCTTCACATCGTCGGCAACATTTTGAGCCTGGGAAAAAGTTCAGGACATTAAAACTCGAGATCTATAGACTGCTCTCGATGCTACATCATTGGTTACATTATGCTCCCATTATTGGTGTATCAAAGGTCGAGCCACTGAGGAGCAAAGGCTACATGGAATGGGTTTTCCCCACCTCACTTTTTTCTCTCCACCCCTCTCTCTCTTCTTTCAGTCGACAGGCCTGGGGGAGGAGGGGGGTCATTCTCCTCGTTCACTTCGAAGAAACACCACTGAGTGCCACGATGCTTTTAAAGATAAAGGCCAGTTCTGGTCATATGCGATTGCATTGTGAAAGAAACGTTGTGGAATCGATCAGAAAAGGTTGATCATCTAGCATATAAGTATTGGTGTGTACTGCAAGGTTCTGGAATCATCAAAATGATAAGAAATTTGGCCCAGTCTTGGTAAAGTTACAAGCACTGTACACAGAAAGATGTATATGGGACTACGCGACCACGTGCGCGATATCTATTTGGTCCCAATAGATATAATAATTTACCAAATATATCAATTAGTAGGCGGTTTCCCGACTTTCCCGGCAGATTTGTATCATCACGTATTAGTCAAAACATATTCTTTCACACGATTGGTAATGAGAGCTTCCATTTCATTTTTTGAGAGGGGCGTTTCCAAAACTGGTCTTTACCTTTAATGTTCGAACTTTCATGTTAAAAGGTGGGGTACCATGGGAGAGGACATAGGGTGTGGTGGGAAAGTGACGCAGAATGGTGCCAACTTTTCAAACTATTATTAGACAAAATTCTTTTTTATCAATGGTTAATTTTCCTCGCTCTTTATAACAATCTGGAATATCAAACGTAGGCCCTTTCACGTTTGCAGACTTTATTGTATGCGAGACCAATCGGCATGCGAAAGAACACAATGTATGACGTCTTCGAGTATTGACTTCCGAGCTCCGCCCGAATTCTTTTATATCAAAATAGTTAACCAGATATGGCATTATTATTGGGCCTTCCCATTTTATGATAATTTCAGAGAGCACCTGTGGCTGATATGAGGACCAAATAGAAAAGAGGGCAAGGTTTCATTCATTAAGAATTATACACACGTACATGCATGGTTAATTCATAATCCTGTAATTGTGTGTAAATGGGTTTTCACAGACGTGTATCATTCATACTATTTCGACTATTCGACTATTTACGAACGACCTTTGACGTCACCATCCGGAAGACGTGACTTGATTTCAAACCTGGGTTCGACCGACCTTTAACGTCACCATCCGAAAGATGTGACTTAATTTCGAACCTGGGTTCGTTCAGAGTCAATTTGAAGGCAAAGACTATGAAGACAGAGAGAAACATCATATTTCGACAGTAATCCCAACCAACTCAAGTACATGTTCTGATAATTGATGAATAATTACTAGAGGTGTTGGGGTCTAGTGGATAAGTCACCGAACTGTGAACCACATTGTACGGGGTTGGAACCCTGCCACCGCACAAACCTCCTTTGACGAAACATTAATCTACATTTGCCACACTCGACTAAGGTTGTAAATGGGTACCTGGTAATTCCTTAAATGCTAGAGCGCGATAATGGCACTTTGTCTGACAGACATGATCGCTATAGACAAGAATCCATTATTATTATCAACTAAAAATCATCTATGCTTCATTAAACAAATTATCATATGGGGCCATCACCAAGGCATGAGAAACTTAGGTAACAAACAGAAACATAAAATTATATCGAAAAAGTCGGTATTTACCAACCATGTACTAATGCACTTGATCAGAATCAACCAACCTTTACGTTTACTCTGTAATATGCAGTCAATTTGTTTACTTGAATCTAGACCAAATCAAATTGCTAACCAGTATATTAAGTACGTGAATCTAAAGGCCATTTACGAGTGGGTTATTGTTGAAACAAGCTACAGAAGATGCAGGTTAGTAACAGCATGCCAAATCATGATAATAAGTAATACTGTATTTAAATTGAAATTGCGCTTAAAAATGTTTTTATACATAGCTCTTACAAGAAAATGAAATAAGAGTGCAAAAGTAAGAGGTGAAGTATAAAGGGGACAATAAGTTGGCAGAAGTAGTCGTAGTGGTCGTGGTGAATTAGCATAGTAGCAGAAACTTTGTTAGGTACTATACTGTAGTACAGTTTAATATCACTTAAGAATTTTATTTTCACAATCGTTATTGTTAAGACTTATCATCATTAACATAAACATGACTATCATATTAAGGGGCTATCAATATCATTATTTTCGATATTACCATTATATTAACATTATCAGATGTGGTTATGGAACGTATGAGGAGGAGGAGGGGAGGGGAGCAGGAGCAGGGAGAGGAAGAGGTGTTGAAGAGGAGGAGTTGTACTTATTGTAGTAGCATAGTAGTAGAGGTAGCAGTAGCAGTGGTGGTGGTATTAGTAGTATTAGTAGTAGTAGTATAATCGTATGGTGGTGGTGGTATGTAGTGGTGGTGGTGGTGGTGGTAGTAGTAGTAGTAGTAGTAGTAGTAGTTGTAGTAGTAGTAGTAGTAGTAGTAGTAGTAGTAGTAGTAGTACTGTAGTAGTAGTAGTAGTAGTAGTAGTAGTAATAGAAGTAGTAGTAGTAATATAGTATTGGTTGTAGTATAGTAGTAATCGCAGTAGCAGTGGTTATATCATTAGTAGTTAGTGGTGGCGTTGGTAGTAACAGTAGTTATAGCAGCAGCCAGGGGTGTCGATCACGGGGATGGGGGATATATCCCCCAATATTTCAGGTGGGGGATGGCCTGTACAATCATCCCCCCAATAATTCACCATCAAAAACAAAAAAATGAAGAGAAAAATTAACGATGAGAGCCCGATGAGAGTAGTTAATGGTTATTACTCGCAAGATGACCATCAATATACACATTTTGCTATCTCATTTTCATAATACATACATATATAAATAGAAAACGAAGTAAATGAGACAACCGTATATGAGACAAGAATAAATTGAATTCTCGCTCATACGGCTTCATCAGGAATTGATGAATTTATTCAATTTATTCAATCAACAGCATCATAGAAATGCAGTGCGCCAAATGCAAAGCCGCAGCGTTAAAAAGCAACGAGCTAAATGTTAAGCGCGAAGCGCAAAGGTGCAAAAAAGAAGTAGAGAGTGGGAGAGAGAGATAATGAGAGACAGAGAGGATAATAACCCAGGTAGCAAGCCCATGGGGGACCCACATGGATCCCATATTCTTTGAAACATGGGCCCCATATGGAAAACCATCTGGGGCCCTAAGGCATCTGCACCCAAGAAGCATATGGGACCCATATAAGACAGATGGGACCCAGATGGGACCCATACCAAACTGGGCCCAAATGGGTATGCCCAGCTTAATCCCATCTGGTACCCATATTGGTTAACCCAGATATATCCCATGGGTTAACCCAGATTTTCCCCATGTGTTACCCATATGGGCATATTCATATTCTACCAATATGTGTACGCCCAGCTCATTCCCATCTGGAACCCATAAGGGCTGGCTCAGATAGATCCCATATGGGTTACTAAATATTGGCCCCATATAGGATACATATATGGGTTCCATTTAATAGCCCAGATGGCACAAGTGACCCAGATCATCCCCATATGGGCCCCATATGGGCTTAACCTGGGAAAAGGGGAAAAGAAACGGGCAGAAGAAAAAGGAAGGGGAAGAGAAAAGGAAGAAAGACAAGAGAAAGAGGGACATATATATTCCAGCATTTCTTTCAGGGAACTGATGTGAATGGGCGATGGAAAAGACTGGTTGACTTTAAAGTAACCTACAATGAAATATTGCTCATGTTTATTTCTTACAATGTCAAAATTACTTTACGGGATCCCCCTCCCTAAAAAGCTTAGGCATGGGTGATGGTAGGTATGAGGTTAATGCATGATCAGGAATTAGAGTGGATGGAAAAGAAGTGAGAAATAAGCTGAAAGAAACATGGAAAATTGCCATGGAATGATGGAAGGCAATGTGAGACAGGCCCAACATGTTCTAAAACAAGTAATAATATTCAAGAATAGTTATGATTTCTTTCACCTAGGAGTTCTTCAAAAACTAATTAAAATCTAGTAAATAATCAATGTCACATTATTGACAGGGCTTAAAAGGAAAGTGAAAAGAAAACAAGAAACAAAAAAGATTGAATGAAATTTGGTACTTTTGTTTATAACACCCTTCCAATAATAATGCACCTTCTAAGACTGGTTATAGTTTTTGAAAAAAATAGTGCTCTGGTCAGGGCCTTAGGGAATATTATGCTTATATTTTAGAGCGTATCTGGTATGATAAGTATATCTGGGTGAAGAAGGAGATAATGGAAGTTTGTTGTTTGGTAGTTGGAACGTAAGTTTTATATTATGTTTTTAAGAAACAGACAGTTTGTATGAGATCAGGAGTGGAAATTTTCTGTCATTTTGAGAACCAAATTTTGCATCAGTGATATTGAGTTTCCCGCAGAGAGGATTCAGTTGGTTTAATTAAAGAAGGAAGAGAGTCAAATGAAGAACCAAAAGCAATATGTTTTTCATTTACTAATGAGAACTATGTATTTTTGAGATCTCCTTACACAGAATATTGGAATGGGTTTTTCACGATGAATGTTGTTTGGAGACATCAATATTCATAAAATGTATGTTTCTATCACCAGGAAATAAAGAATTTTCTGTCTACATGAACCTTTCCTGGTTGCTTATTAATGCATTTGCCCACTGGTAACATAATACTTTCACAAGTTGATATCCCTCACCATTGGATTTTTTTGCTGGTAATGTCTAAATTTCGTTTAAAAATAGATGATATCAGTCTGGTAGGCCTACACTGCAGGCAAGAGTCAGGACTAACATTTAGCATGTTATTAATTTTATTACCACTCTTATATTCTCTGAAATGTTATCTTTATTGAGGGTGACTTGAAAAAGTTAATAACTTGGAAGGGAGGGGTACAACCTGCCACACGCTTCTACCTCTTGGTTGCTTTGATCCATTGCCGAAAATATTTTGGCACCTATCATCCCCCCAACCACGGATACAAATCGACACCCCTGGCAGCAGCAGTAGCAGTAGTAGTGGTAGTGGTGATGGTGAGTGGTGTTTATTGTTTTTTTATTTCCGAAATCCATACATACAAGTTAAAAAACATACATATAAAACACATTTCAAATGATAAGAAAGTAAATTAATGTGTTACATAATTATAGACAAACGGTTGGATAGCCCATTTCAGGACCATTTTCAAAATGGTCCTGTTCTTCCATGGGGTCCAAAAGCAAAACAAAATCATTAATTTACACACAATATCAATGTTTAATCATAGTAATTTACCAAAGCACTATCCCCCTCGCCTCACCACCCCCTCCCGCCACCCTCTCGATACCGCCAACCCTCCCGCTACCCCTCCCAAGTCCTCCAGGGTATATTACAAAGAACAATAAACAATTTTCATTTACAATCATAAATTGGTATTAATATTATCTAAAAACATATTTTTCTCAAACTAAACTAAATTTTTTTGTAGTAGTAGTAGTAGTAGTAGTAGTAGTAGTAGTAAGTGGTAGTATAGGTATATACATAAAAGGTAGTGGTAGTAGTAGCAGCAGCAGAAGAGGATGTAGCAGCAGAAGCGGCAGCAGCAGTAGTAGTGAAAAATAGGAGAAAGAGATGGAAGAGGACAAGGAGTTTATATATAATAACACATACAGTGTGTGTGTATCATGAGTATTCCTACCTTGACAGTGTTGGGTAGTCATGGATCATGAGCTGTTTGAGTTTCTCAGCATCCATTGTAACAAGGTTCTGCAGCTCACTGATCCTGCTCTCAAAAGATGCAGTCTTGCTCGGATCGGACTCGCTCGTCCTCCTCGGAGCGATTCCAGGGAACACCGATCCCGTCATCGAAGACGACTGCGATGCCGACGGTGAAGTCGGCGAGAAGGTGATGGGGAACTCATCTTCTCCCTCGCCATACGCTGAGTCCTTGGAGTCCGTCCTACCCTGTTCGGCTCTCCCATTCTGCCCTGCAGGAGGGCTACCAACTTGGGGCGGTTCCAAAGCTGGTGGGGCCCTCGAGCTTGGGAGGGGGCCTCGTTTGGATGGTGGCCATGCATCGAGTTTCATCTTACCAGGGGCCTGCTTCTGCGACAGCTGGACGATATCCTTACTTTCATCTACATCCTTGCCTGAAGTTTTCCGAGCTGGGGTTGGCGTTACCTTGGTAGATGATGATGCCGATGAGGAGGATGATGACGTGGTGGATGCAACAGAGTTTGTTCGTTTCGGTTTGACGACAGGATCCTTGGCAGATGCGGGTGATGGGGGAGGATTTTTGTGTTTGCTATTGGTTGAGGAACTGCCACCAGCACCGTCATTACTACCATTAGCAGGAGCAGAAGCACCACCAGAGCCACCACCACCACTTGGAGGAGCAGGAGCACCGCCACTGGTACCCGCCCCTAAAGATGGAGGCGGGCCATGATTGCCCATCGCCTGTTGCCTCCTTTGCTTCAGCATCCGTTTCCTCTTCAGATCTTCAAAGGCTTCGATGTAAGCCTGAAGTTGCCAGTAAGTCAACCCCTGAGCGTCCTCCGCCTTGTCGCACAGATAAGCATGAAGCACCAGAACCTGGTTGGCCGGTGAGGGGTCATCCGTCATCTTACTGATGATCGCAAAGACCTGAGGATGCGTCAAAGACGCTACCCCGTATGTGATGTGATGCAGCGGGATGAAGAAGGTTAATCCTTCCTTCTTAGGTTTTAAGAAAGGACCTGTCACTTCCCGACACATCATCCCGTCAACATTAAACGCCAGAAGTGTCTTTGGCAGTTTCTGCTTCACACGGAGTTTGCATAGCTGGTGAACGGGGTCCTCCACGGCCTCTCGCCCAAACTCGGCATCTGCCGGCATCCGCCCGAGATAGTGGCAGATGAAGACAGGGTACTCGTTCGGGCTTGTCATCACCATGCCCGACATGTCCTTAAATTTTCTCCTCTCCCGTTCCTTCCTATCCGCTTCCTTTTTCTTCTGCATCGCCCGGTCCTCGACGATAGAATCATCCTTGCTTTGCATGTCGACAGCGATGTCTGGCTTGCTCCTTCTGGCACTGATGTGAACGCTGTGACGTTTCGCCCTCTTCATTTCCGTCGCCTTCTCCTTCTCATCTTTTTTCCTCGCCTCCTCCTCTAAGTCCACGCTCTTCTGTCTATTGAACTTCTTCAGGAATGACATGCTGCAAGCGTGATGTCACTGCATATGCTTCAATCACTATCACACCAATTCAACGTTAACAAATGTCATCCGGACGCATATATCACATCACCAACGTGTGTATTCGAAAATGCAGATCCTTCGTACAGTTAACATCGCAAAGTATCTAAAAACAGGTCTAGGCCAAGTGCCTTTTGGATCTTAAGTGACAAGTCCTGACGTTCCCACGACCTTGGCTGTTCGACGCCGCACCAAAAAAAAAGCACAGTAGTTCCAAGTGCATAAAAACGTGCTGTACTGTTATATCGATAAGGAAAGCTAGACTGTGCTAACTACAGTACGTATCATCTTGGCGTGTTTTTTCTCTCTCTCTCTCCTTTATTGTTAGCATACAATAGGACCCTCACCTACGCAGAAAGTCAACAATGGAGCGCAGTAGAGCACAAAAAACAGTTCTGTCCGTGATATGAACACAGATCGGGCACTAATCATAAACCATATAGCCCTGTACAGTAGCTTCATGGTGTTCATATAGAAAGGCGCCAAACTTTCACCACGAATGAAAAGTGGTAGTTTGACAAGATACAAACGTTCTAGATGCATTGAAACGTTGGAATATAAAACGTACATGTCAAAATACTATACCAAAATGCACCTTCTTTTTTCAAATTATATATACCAATGTTATGTATACATATTTCCATAGGGTATCGCGTTTCATTCATTATCAAGGGGGTATACGAACATTAGCCCTATAGTGAGACCGTTATCCAGTAGTCCAGGACTACTGGTGCGTGACGCAACGCCCCTATTGTAGTCTGACCAAGATCACTCGGATAAGCCTGCATTGTGATGGTATGACGAATTCGTCCATCTTTTGAAAAAACCTAGGAGGTTTTTGCAACTCCCCTTTTCAGCACAGTGAATAGGAATAATGGCCTCGGACGACAAAACCAACAATGGAGGTATTCTGATTCTTTTGAGTCCAAAAGGCTTCCACAGATGTACTTTCAATTTGATAAGTGGCACTATGGTGTCTTTCAATGTGTATGGTGTCAAATTACCAACGAGTGTCGGACACAAATTAACGGCGCTCAAAATCAACAGCACAAAACGCGAGTGATTAAAGTTCATGTTATAAGATCGAGTGACAAATTGGAAACCAGCAAAAGGCAGCATGAGCAAAGACCTGTGTCCATCACGTATAGATGTTTCGATTAGTGTCTGATATATAATTGTAGATACATACGTACACTCTTACACGCAACATTACATACATATATGCAGACACAATATGTAAGCATGATAGGATAAAATATTTTACTGCGACGGAGGAGATTTTAAAAGAGACTCGATCAACACATTTAATAAAAAATAAAAAAAACTCTATTGATGTAATTGTGTAACAATATATACAGTTAACAACTGAATTATTCATACCCTTGCAATTTTGTTTGTTTGTTTGTGTGTGGTTTCGTAATTCAAGAATGAAAGGTGGTCTGGTTGAATTA